>VZTR01005004.1:295788-319304 GCA_013400775.1 Chaetops frenatus
GGGATATATATATATATATATATATACATATATACATATATATATATATATAAGGAAAACAATCCCTCCCCAACTAAGACTTTTGGAAAAGGAAAGCTTCCTTAAGGACAAACGGAACATTCCCATCTTCTTTTTCCCTCATCTCTCTTGGCTATGCCATCAAGCTGATTGTCTGTGTATTGAGTACCAGCATTACAGACAAATCAGTCGGTGTCAAGATTAAACAGAGAGTTCATGATGGAGCTGGTATCTAGATGCACACAGGATGAGGAGATGGTTTAGATTCTGTAATTTATCTGCCAAAAAATCATTTTTGTGGTAGTCAAAGTTTCGTGATAGTTCCCAAGTTACATTAACTGAGGAATACTGATGAGGAATTTAAGAGCACTGGAATATTGTCCTTTGCTGCTTCCAAAACAGAACAAAAAATTTTTGAAAAGTCACAGTTTTATTTCAAAGCATGCAGCAATGATTTACTGAAATGGAATACGCGTACATTTAATTTCAAAAAGAACACAAACACGGACATTAAATTAAACACTGCAGAGCCTGAATTTTCTTCCAGCTTTTGTTTTGGTGAGAAAACGAAAATGTTTTTGTTCGGCATTGACCCAATATAACTTTTCCTTCAATCATCTGGTTCAGCCGACAAAACAAGACATAAATCATTTCCACTGCTCTAGGCTGAGTCCAGGTCTTGTTAACGTGGATGAATTCCTGATCCTCGGCATCTCTCTTTTTCTTGAGATCTGTGTGCAGTACCTTAAAGCCTGAACATGGTGGTGGGACCTTTCCTGGCTGTAAAAGTTATATCCATGGACAAGAGGTTCAGAGCCAAAATACCTCTTTGCAGAGTCCCATCTTCTTCCCTTAAAGTCAGTAACGAGACTCCCCTTGAATCCAAGAGAGCTGATCAGAAATTTATGCTACAGAAAAGCACATGAGACTGTGTTTCCTTCTGTGTTCAACTCATGGCACTCAATTTGCTTCGGGGGCTGCAAACCTGTCCAGTCTTTATTTTCATCTACAATGCTTAAAAGCTTCTCCTTGATCAACCTGATCAGAAGGTACTGAAATCAATGAAAAATGCCTAGAAGGCATCTCCTCTGCAATCTGGAGTCCTTACTTCCAGCTGGTTTGAAGACACCAGAGCTCCAGAGCACTGAGCACACAATTACAGGTGCATAGAATGTGACCAGCAGACAGGATCCTCTTGACTAAAGAGAGGCCCATGTTAATAAGTAAAAGCACCAAGAGAATGTGCCTTCTTGAAGGAATCTGTCCATAATTATCCAGTTAAATAATTATCTGCTCCTTTCATTGGATGAAACTGAGATAATCCTGGCTGAAATAAGAAATGCATTGCTGGCCCTGCTGGCATTTTTGTGCCCAAACCCTGCAGAACTTTTCATTCAATTGAACTCCACCTATGAAGCTCTCACACTATATTTTGGCTGACTATTCTGGGCTAATATATAAGCCCCTTGGCGCTTGCCTATCCCAGCTTTCTCCCAACCTCCACACTTTTTTTCACAGCCAAGTTTCTGCAGGAAACAAATAACTTTTCATTGAGGCCAATTAGCTCAAGAACGTCAAAAGAAAAAAAATCAAAAGGTTTTGGGTCAGTGACAAGAGCAATAGAGAGGCCAAGAAAATGAAAGGGACTCATTCTGAAAATGTTTTTGACTATGTCAGAGCCAATTCCCAATGGAGCGAAACAAGAAAAACATTCCTTGAGAGATTCGAGATCTGTCATGAATTCCTGAGGCACATTAAGAAGTCTCCCTCTCCCCTCTGTCTCTCATTCCTTTCCAAGGTACATCATGAGGCTCCAGAAGGAGGATGACAAATCTGTGTATCATCCACCCATTATCATATAGAGGATGATAAGAGATCTCTACAGTGGTCCCAGACATTCAAAGTCACAATGAACCAAGGGCTAGAGAATCCTACAATAATGTTCCACAATTTCTTATATTTTTTTATTGAGGGGGGGGGGAAATAATAGAAATCAAAGTTCTATTTCATAATATTTTCTTTGTGGATAAGATACTGGGACTCCTTCTCTCAAGAAACACTCACTTAGATTCCTTGCAAAGTAACTGGTTTGTGCCCCTGCTGCTCCATCCTCAGAAGAAGGATAAACTGTTTCCCTCCCAGAAGAACATATTTGTTCCATTACGTGTCTATATGTTGATAAATTTGGTGATGCCTGAACTTTGGAACAAATTTCAGAATACTGCAACCTCTGTCTTTCCCACTATCACCACAATGCTCATCACTGACTCCATGTCCTGTGTGAGGAGCCTCACCAGAGCAGCAGACACC
The DNA here is from genome assembly GCA_013400775.1 of Chaetops frenatus. NCBI lineage: Eukaryota > Metazoa > Chordata > Aves > Passeriformes > Picathartidae > Chaetops > Chaetops frenatus. The sequence goes on from VZTR01005004.1 coordinate 298,117, forward strand.
TCTTTTTTCCAGACTTGGAGACATCAGACTCAAAGACTTGTCAGTATTAGAACCAAAGCTCACCTTTCAAGTTGTTTGAAGTATGAATTCAAAGGATTACTAAATATCAGTCTTAGAAGGCATAAGGCTTGTATAGAGGGGAAAACATCACTGGTTTCCAGCTGAGCTTTATTTAATGACAGACTTTGCACTTCCTAATCTGTTTGGAAAATAAATGCCACATGGCATCTTAATATACTGAGCAAGGGACAGTCAGGCTCTCAGCAAATAATTCATAATGACATCTTTTGGGTTAGATTTTATGACGCTCTTTGTAGGACAATGCCACGAGTTGGTCTTGAGTATTTCACCATGAGAACAAAATATTCCTCCTGACATCTAGCTCTGTGTTCATGGGTTCATTTTTTCTGATGATTAATTCTGAGTTCACGTAGAGTGTGTTCAAGATTACACGGATTCATATTCAGTTGACCATATCTGAGAGGATTATTTTAGTGTGCCCCAGTTTATGGCCCATGAAACACAATCCCTCTTGTCTCTCCATGTCTCTCAGTACGCCAGAAGTATTCTAACAAGCAATGCTGGGAACTTGTACTATCAGTATAAAAGCAGAAAACAGCTATTTTTCTCTATGAAAACCAGCTCTCATTCAGCCCCTTGCACTTGCTCTGCTCTCAGTGCCAGCAGCCAAGCAGGAGACATCAAAATATCAAAGTGTTTTGAAGAAAATGCCCTTAAGAATAAATCTACATTTCAGGTTTGCCCCATTCTTGATCATTTTTGGTGCATCTGGCACATATTTCTGCTGTTACTAGGGATACTAACCTTAATAAGATGAAGCACAGTGGGAATATCCTGATGCCACCTGAAGCCACTGTGTCTCTGAAGAGCTGTGACACACATGGATGACACTGGAAGGTGTTTCCATCTGTACCCAAGAGACCGGTGCTGGCAGCTCAGCGCTGATCCTGGCAGCCAGCAGGCAGATGTGCTGTCTAATAGTTTTGGCAACTTCTGACTATCTTTCCTATCATGGCATCATTATCTTGAGCTGACTGCCAGCTGGCCTGAACCGTGCTGGATCCACACAACACAGAGAAGCTTTCAACTGACAACAGCCTGGAAACAGCAACACCATGAAATAACATAGCACTGTTATTTCATGTGCAACCCCCAAAGATCTCAGAACAGTTTAAGGACAGAAATCAGGTCCAACATTGTGACCCTTACTTAACAAGTGTGAGCTAATTAGAAAGCTGTCCCATTGAAATAAGCAGAGTTCCTCGAAGAAGTCTGTTTAATGTGCAGCTGCACAATTTAAAAAATGAAAATAAAAAGATTACTTAAATTGAGGTTGTTTCTCAAAGCCACAGCTCTACTATATCCCCTTGGTGCTGTACCAAAGTAACAGAAATATGGAGCATTCCAATTCAAGAAAACCCCATCCCTGGTCAGTAACACAGTTACTTTGGAACTGACAAATAATGATTTCTCCAGATCTTCAGGCAACCTGCAATACACGTATGTTTTGGTAAGTGGCCTAGATTCCCACAACTCAATAACTGAACCGCAATTTCTGCTGCACGCAACCTTGCCTGGACCAACAGGCAACACAACTTGCTCATGAGAAAGAGCAGGATTTGAACTAAAACCTTCTAAGTAAAATCCTTACAGCAATGAGGCGTGGTAAGCTACTGTTGTTCAGTATCATCACCGCTGTGACCAGAGCTGCAGGGATTTTCTGTTGGTATTATCATGCATCCCTTCCCTCACGTGTCACTGCCAGCGCTCTCAGAAAGCAGGGGTTATATACACCGTTCTACTGGAACAGAGAGCGCCTTTCACAGCCCCCCGGCAATTTTATTTTCCTTTGACTGATGCTGTCAGCACGTTATCTGAAGTCTGCCTCGAGAGCAAGGGCTCGGTGAGAGTGTTTGCATTGCACTTGTGCGTTACACTACACCCTGCTCGGGCACCCTCTGCCCATCACTCACCGAGCCCACTTTCTGATCACTTGACTGCCATTTGGACAAAGCCCAACTCCAGCCTTCTCTGAGCATACAACACAGTCAAAGAAGGGAAGATAGTCTTTTTCAGTTCAGTTTTCAGCTGGAAGTCAATGAGTTGTGAGATTATTGGTCCTTTCTTGAAAACAGAGCTTTTCTGTAAATACTATGCTTGTGGGAAAGATTGGAACTCACTTTCCTTTTTCACTGGTTTCAGGGAACTGCAATATGCAGCCAGCAGAATGCTTCTTTTGCAGATGAAGATAGGAGTGAGAATATCTTTCAGAAAGTAATAAATACAACACATACTCTTTATCAAAAGATCCTGAGTACTGTACTGCTGTGCAGTAGCAAATCAAGCTTCCTTTTTGTTCTTGTCTCTGAACATTATTACTGTAGTTGATATATTAATGGAATTCCCTGGCTGACCACAGAAAAGAAAGCACACCTTAACGTTGACTAGCTGACACTCTATGACACTGAACAGCAAGGAATAATCTGTGCATCTGGAATCACAGTGGAAATGCATCTCATCCAATTTTCCAGGAAAGAATTCGGCCAGGACATCAGAGTACAGAGTCTCTTTGCTAAGTGTGCTACTGGAGCATTACTCACAGCAACTCCTGCCCAAAGCTTGTGAGTCACCACCAGAGAGAAGAGGGACCTCAGTGTCCCCTGACAGCACATGGGGGGGCAGCCAGTGCAAATGGACAAGGTAAAGAATTACTCCCGAGCTGCCGAGAGCTCCACCAGCACCTGGTTTTCCCTGCCATGGCTCGCTTCCATCTGTGCCTTGTGCCAGCTGAGAGCAGTTAATGAACAGCATGAAAGAGATCTGCCAGTCCATGGCACTGGAGTGGCAGAAGTGAGACATAAGGACAGGACTGCCACAACAAGGATTGGTTTCCTTTCCATTGCTGAGTTCCTTTTCTGTAACGCTGCTTTGCTTTATTCAGCAGCCAATACCTGGGTCCTGAAAACTAATAATACTAACAATTCCACATCCACACAAATGCAGATGTACTATACACACAGATACTAAAAGCATGTATATATTTTCCTGTAGAGGAAATATGGTATTTATTCTTTATAAAATGAACAAGGAGAAGAGAAAACCAAGAATTCTGGGCTATTGCCCAAACCACAAAGCTTTGAAATCAGCGGTGCATTGAAAAAAAAACCCACACAACAAAAAAACCCCTACACTTCCTTCCAAGAAAAGTGTCTAAGTTTTCCAATTTGTTTACGACTGATGTCTCCCCACAAGAGACTAAATTCCGGGCTGGATGAGACTGGACTGGCATACACCACCAAAAACCTCTCCTTCCTGAACTGGGGAACAATATCTTAAGTGTTTGTACATGGAGGCAGACCTGGTGTTGCAGAACTTTTTCCCCAAACTGCTCTATCTGCTTTTAATTTCCAATGAATCAGCAAACACATCTGTGGGCTACTACTCTTCCAGACCAATGCTCTTTATTTTTTCATTCTCAGAACTCATCTCCCTTTTCCTGACACCTGCTTACTGTTCCCTCTGAACTACAGTCCAGAAGTATTCAAGTACTCAGAAGTATTCAAGTTTCTTTCTCTGGAAGTCTCTTCTTAGCTCTGACTTTAATTAAATTCTATTATATGTGATGTAAAAACAAGTGAAGTTAAAAATATAGTAATTAAGGTAACTTGATCCTCTAACAGAGAAAGACAGGATCTACAGCAATCTCCAAATGCTTAATGTAGGTGAAGAATGTGATACAGTTCTGCACTGAAACAATATCCAGATGATACAACTACAACTGCAATATACCCCTAATTGCCCCAATCTTTAAGTAGTGTCTAACTCTAAGAGTCTGTACTAGTATTAGTGTCATTTCTCTGGAAACTTTGGTTATTGTCTACCACAAAGGAAACAATCTTAAGTATTAGCTACATCTTTGTTCAGCTTTGAGCCAAGGAATTACTTTGGCGAATCCTCCCTAAGTCCCAGGTCTGTCGAGGCATTGAAAATAGACCTAAATTGCAAACACTATCACTTCCCACATCCAGACTGCAGGCACCAGCCCAGAGGCTGGGTTTGGAAAAAGCCTGGTCTGTACCCCAGGAGCTGTGAGGGAACATCACCTACTCTTCATGTCCCACTACTGTTTTCAACTTAAAGCCATCAGGGAGTTGTTTTTCCTCTGAGCCAACACCAGAGGAGTGCTGGGATGCCAGGGCAGAGACCAACTCCTGCTAATGGCTTGTTCTTTCACCTGGGCTTGGCTGAGGATGCTACTGCAAACATTTCTTTGGCCAGGGTGCCAGGGCCAGGCTGCATCTGAAGAAATGACCTGGCCTTTCACCTGCCAGTCATTGCTGGGGTCATTGCCCAAGACCTTGCAGCCTCCAGATCAGAGGTGGGACTCGCTGGTGAGGACGTCTCCATAGCAGGACAGCAGCGTTATGTAGCTCCCTGCCACCCTCCTTAATGCAGTCTCCAAACACTACTGTATCATNGAGGGAATTGAACTATCCTCATTTACCCAAAGCATAAAGAAGCTAAAAACTTGGCCCAGGACCAACAGGTGGCCAGTAGCAGAGCAGGAGTAGGAATACAGCTCTCCTGAGACTGATGTCCTGAGCTCTCAGAGGATGCTCTGCACGCTCAGATGAAGCATGGCCTGATAACATTATGTATGACCATTTCCCTGCTTATGCTGGGGCCTTTCATCTCTGAGACTTCACAGCTCTTGCTGTCCCGTGTTTAACCTTGAGCTCAGCAGATAATTTATGACCACACCAATTCCAAAAAAGAAAAAGAAAAGCTGCAGTACTATATTTGAAGTGGAGTCTGGCAAGACGTCCTGCTCTCTCTTCACAAGTACTTTATGGCAAAGCCCGAAACGGTTTCCCGGGATGTCGTATATCTGGCATGAATCCCTGCCAGGCAAAAATCTTGTCTTGTTTAATTAGCTCTCACAAATTTTCACATCCAGCTTTCTCACTGAGGTCTGAACCACAGCTCCTGCTGTCCAGACACCATGGGGAGCAAGACACCATGTCCAAGGCCACTGCTGGTGGCCCGGCTGTGAAAACGCCTGATGGAAACTCATCTCATTAAACTTTTGAAAGATGGATGCTCTGGCATTGGACCAGCTCTGAGCTCTCAGCTGGATTTCTGCTGGCCTCCAACTCTCTCTTTGTAATATTTTAGGGTTTGCCTGCTGGAAAATGACTTGTAAGAATGCTCTCTAGTGCCAGTGTTTGGAACCAGAGCTGTTTCCAGCATTCCCAAATCCTGGGATGCTCAGAGCTGATGTGCTGACTCAGATCACTCGAGACAAGCAAGTTAGTGAAAAGTTCAATCCAGTGGTAATGAGATCTGGTGGAATTAGACATCTGTATGATTTATTCTGTGTTTTGCAATCAGTGTAGAGTGTTAATGTCATCCATTTGCTCCCAAACCTCGGCTTGGAAAAGAGCAAGGCTAGTCAAAGCAAATGGCTCCAAACCTTCTAAGGTCAGCCTCTTTTCTTTGTGAAGTGAGTGGCTTCAGATCTCTGCAGAGTTGCCTGGCAATTTAATAATATCCTCTCAATTAGTATTTCTTATTCATATTGATTATTAATTGTTTCAGCCACATGATGTTTCCCAGCTCCCTGCTAGAGAGACTGACATTTTTTATCAAGCATATCAGCCAAACTTAATCCAACAGGTGTTGAGATGAAAGCTATGATCAGGAAATATGGACATTTTGTGAAAAATTCCCCAAGTTCCAAGGGTTTTGAAGATTCACTGACAGTAAATGATAGGATTTGGTGGATCCAAAAATCATCAGGGTTTTCCAGGGCCCCCTGCCTTCTCAGTTGCCTTTTGCACACCACAGAATTTTCACCAATAATTCCTGGAAAACACGTTCTTGTCTCCTGAGCTCTGTGGTCTCCATTACATAGCTTTTTCAAGGCCCAATCTGTCATGTTTATAACCCAGAGAGAATATGTGATGGAGCAAGAAAGCTTATGGCTGTGGTAATCTGGAAAGCCCTCTGGCACACAGCAAAACACCAGGGGAGTAACACAACACCAGGGCTTGCCACAAGCATACAAGGAGCTGGATGTGTTTCTGCATCAGGGAGTTGAAACTTTGCTTTGTTTCCTGCAACTCAGTTGAAAGCAGAGCTCTTCAAAGGACGTCTTCTTTCTCTTCTGTTTTCATAGCTAGGCAAAGTTAACACTGAACAACAATCCCTACAACTACTCAACAGGCTTGTCTTCTCCATCAAGGCAAAGATTTTGGGCTTCTGTGGTGATTTATCTTATTTCTTTAACTGAATCCTACAAGTCATGCCCCAATTTTTGATACAAAACTTCCCCCCCGTGCCCCCATACAGCTTGTGATCAAGCAGGAATCTTTCCTTGTTCCTGCCTGTACTGTTAGATATTTCCCTTGGATTTTTTTTTTTTTAAACTGTGTCCAGCACTTTCATAGGAAAAGAACGACTGCTAAAAAATCCATTAGCATGGTTTGGCTGAAGTCCAAAATTTCAGCTACCAAGAATGTTAAATCCTCCATCTGTTTGCTAGTTAGATAATGTTACCTTTGAGCTTTCCTTTGGCTGCTAAAGACACTTTATCTGCCTTAAATGTTGCAGAAAATTACACTTCAGGTCAAAGCCTGTGTGCCATTAAATAAGGTGGGGGAGGGAAAGGTTCTTGCTATAAATTTCCACCTTTAGTTCCTCCTAGCTCTTGGTACATTCAGACACAGAGGAGTCCCAAGCTCAGCATAATCATACTAATGACCTGGGTAATTGATGGTGAATGATGGATATGTTGAGCTAGACTCTAATCCACTCTTAAATATTTGCTTGACTTTTCAAAAATCAAGGGAATACCCCAAAGGGAAGGAAGTTCTTTCTCACAGGAGAAGCTAAGCAGCCACGGTGTGCTCAAGTGAACATTTGGCTAAGACATTACTCCGTGCCTCAGCTGGGGATGCAGCCCGGGCAGCGAGGCCCAGCTCGCTCCTCAGCGCCAGGTCCTGGCTGTAACGTCCATCAGACACCTCCAGGGAGAGGTGACTCCATTGCTTTCACTGACCTGATCCCACTGAGGGCAGGCCAGGAGGTGAGCTTGCACAATCCCTGCCTCCACCATTTATCTCCTCACTTCTCCTTACAGCTGATGGGACACACAGCCAGCAGCCACCTTCTCCCTGAGGAGCGTGCTGGATGTGCAGCTCGCACGATTGACACGCACGGGAGTTTTTCTTATGGCTTCAACTACAACCTCTTTCCACCCACTATTTTACCAGAGAGCAGGGGTTGCTCCCAAATCACATCATAACTTTCCATCTGGCCGTGACCCCGCTCTGGCTCCCTGACCTGGTGCATCAGGTGCCTTCCAGATGAGCACTGGAGATTGTCCAAGCCGTCCTCCTGAGCTCCCCAAGGAGGGAGCAGATCCTGCTGAGAAAAGCTAACGAGGAACCACTAAGCACAACTGCATGGGACACTGACAGCTACTTATCAGGAAGGATTAAAACATGACCCCAAACCCACAGAAATTCAGGAACTGCCTTTAGCAGATCCAGTGCACATCTGCCTCTGCTTAGGTCTCCGTGCTCCCCAGGGGTGGGTGGTTGGACAGGACTGGTCAGAAACAAGAATAAATGACTGACCAGAACATAAAAACCTGAGATGCAATTGGTTAAGACCAGAGGCAATTTGTTTTAGGTCAGCACAGGGATCCTTGCATCCCACAGTGGGGAGGACAGCAGTGTGAGGCTGGTCTTGTCACTCAGTAACTCCTTCTGGCTAGCAAGAGGAGCAGGGATGGGACTCCATGCCTGGAACAGGAGGTACAGACCAGCCTGCTGCCTCTCTGCAGCTGGGAGAAAGGGTTCCATCCAGCCCTGACACGAGTTACCCACCATCCAGCCAAGTTTCCTTAGCAGCAGCTGCAGGACTTAACTTTTAGGGCTAGAAAGAGATTTCTAGGCACAGAGCCCCATCTGCAGCAAAGTCAAAGTGACCCTGACAGCCACTGTGGGAGGTCAAGAGAAAAATGCCTGGAATACATGGAGTTGTCACTCCATCCTCCCCATCAAAGATTGAGCTGGCAGGGAAGAAGACTGGCCTGGCTGAAATGAGAGCTTTGGCTGGAATTCAGGAAAAAAAGAAGCATTTATGACCTTTGGAAGAAGGGACAGGCAACTCAGGAGAACTACAAGAATATTGTGAGGTTATGCAAAGAGAAAATTAGAAGCTCCAAAGCCTAACTAGAAATTATTCTGGCTACTGCAGTAAAAGACAATTAAAAAAACCTTTTTATACATACATTTGCAGCAACAGGAGGGCGAAGGAGAATCTCCAGCCTTTATTGGAGAAGAAATGTAGTGACTAAGAAAATAGCTGAGGTACTCAATGCCTTCTTTGCCTCAGTCTTTAAAGGCAAGATCAACTGTTCTGCAGGTACCCAGACCCCTGAGCTGGAAGACAGGGATGGGGAACAGAAAGAAGCTTCCTTAATGCAAGGGGAATGGTCAATGACCTGCTATACCACTTTAACACACACAAGTGTTAAAATTACCTTATCACTTTCTACAGCTCCCTGGAAGAAAGTTGAAGTCTGGTGAAGATCAAGCCCTTCTCTCAAGTAGCAAGGGATGGAACAAGAACAAATGGCCTCAAATTGTGCCAGGGAAGGTTTAGATTGGATATTAGAAAAAAAATTCTTCACCAAAATAATTGTCAAGCCCTGGCACAGGCTGCCCAGGGCAGTGATGGAGTCCTGAAGGTAAATAAAATATGTGTACATGGGGCCATTTGGGAAATGGTTTAGTGCTGGACTTGGCAGTGCTGGACTAACAGCTGTACTGGTTGATCTCAAAGGTCTTTTCCAACCTAAACAATTCTATGATTCATTAAAGACTAGAGAAAGCACCAATATAAGCACAGAAGGCATAGAGGTGGGAGGACTGGAGAGACACTAAAAAGGTCATCCTACAGCTCAAAGTCACAGATCCAAATCTGGCCTAAAACAGAGCAACCAGAATTCCAATAAGCCAATTTCTGCAGTTGTGACTGCCTTCAGGAAAAGTCCCTGAATAATTTGTAATGGAGAAACATCTGCAGAACAGTTGTGCAAGAAAGACAGCTCCCCAGTCTGCACCATTCCCAGCCATACACAGGGTCTCAGGGATTACCAGTCCTCTTGAGCATATCAAATGTATGGAAAGAGGAGCAAAGGTAACACGTGCCTGGATTGTGCAAATCCTTTCCTCAGTAATAGACCAGCATTGTGTAAATGACCACGACCAATCCTGCTCCTTCCATGGAGAAACCAAGCCCTGTTGCTACCACTGACCTAGGAAGTGTGAATGAACCGTTTGTTTGGAGAGAGATGAAAGGAAGCGTGCAAATGAAGCTTGTCTCCATCACCACGACAGATTTACTTCTTCAAGTGGCCTCAAGTAGCCTTGGAAAGGAAATCTGGAATGTTGTAACATTCATAAATATTTGACTGTTCTGTCTTACCTTGAAAACAGGCAGAAACTCTATCCTAAAGAAAGCACTCCCAGATTGAACAGTCATTTTGTTAAGCAGGCCATGACCTGGGGAACTGGGTATTGGTGACATTTAATCTGTATCTATATCTATGCACATGTACAAACACACACAATAAAATGCAGTGGTTGTCCCAAGGAAAGCCTGGCAAGCATTTGAAAACAGAGTTAAACCTAAGCTTGGCTACTTAGACTTACAAATGAAGTTTTGTAAGTTTTAGAAGCTAATCAGGAATATTTTAAACATGTTAGAGGCAATAAATCATTATTTCTCCTTTATTTTAGTTACCTCCAGAAATCAAAAATATTTTATTATTTTCATTAGAACACAATATCCTGTGTTTTAGGTGTCTCCTATCTGATCTAACACCAATCAGTTATGGCAAACTCCCACCTTTCATGCAGACTTCCCACCTCGTCATCACAGTTGAATTTCAGAAGAAACAAACAAGAAGTGCTTGTGGAGAGAATAGTGAATGGGTATTTTAAGATGCACCATGTAACGTGATCTACAATTGGAAATTTGCACCACTGAGCAGATCCAACACAAACCCCTTCTGCTTCTGTTGAGATGGAGTAATTCAGTACCTGTGGTGCTGCTGGCAGCTAGAGAAAAGGAGAGAAAAATAAATAAACTCGAGGAGTTTCCTTCTTGAGATACTAAAGGATCTGAACACGCTCACTCAATACAAAATGCCCTACTTACAATGGGTATAAATTGTATTTAAAACTGCACTCTGTGGCTGCTCAGCTAATGAAATATGCTGATTCTTTAACTGAAAAAGATGTAATTTGGATCCACAGGAGATTTCCCCTACCAGCTGGTTTTGAATGCTGTGGTACTCTCTCCTCTGGGTATAATTAGATTGGTGTAACCTAAACAGCCCTTCCACTCCCATCACTTTAATGTCCCCCAAGATGATAAACAGCACTAAGGCCTCATTTCTGCAGCCTCTAGATCAAGAAATATGTATGATTATATGTATATCTTAACTGCTTTTCCTTGTGACCAAAGAATGAGTAACAATCATTTCACTGAAATGAATTGCAAAATCTGACACACTCTGCTTTAAGTCTTTCAAAATCATATTAACACAAGAGCCACATCTTATTCAGCATAGTGTGATACCAATGGAGCCAGGAACCAGTCTAGCCTTCATGTCAATCAATAAGAATAATAAGGAGGAATGCAAAAAAGCAAAAGCATTTGTCATATCCCAATTGCTTCTTTTAAGAGAAAATACACAGTGCATTGAGTACCATGATAGATGTGCACAGATACTGAGTCTGCTTTTTCCAGTTCACAAACTATTTCAGTAAATCAATTAAAAAAAAAACCAACCAAGGAAACAATTATAAAAGGAAATAAAACAGAAAACTGGTTTCGTTTCTCCAGGACAAATGTTTTGAAATGCATTTGCAAAATTATTTTTTGTCAGTCAAATCAGAGATTAAATATTTTGTTCTTGGGTTTCTATATTCTTCTGTAATATACTCAGAAATTTTCTCAGAAATTTTCTTTTGTAAAAATAATAGAAATGGAAGTCACTCACTTGTAATACATCGTAAGGAATACTTGCATTTTCTGAGATACAAAAAACACTGGAGAAGGAAGATATTTCTATGATTTTTTTCCAAACTTGACCCAAATGACTATGGCATTGCAAAACAATATTTTTAGGCAAGAGAACTAGTTCTACTTTTAGCATAATTATGTTGATGGAGTAGCACTGGAATTGATTCTGGTTACTTTCAGGAATTCTCTCTGGAACAAAGGGAAAATATAAGTTATCTAAAATACTGACGTGTATCAAGAATAAAACATAATGAACACATTAAATCTCTAACTCATGGGAATAATTTAAAGACACTATGGAACAACACCCCCAACATAATAAAAATTGAACAAATACACTATTACATTAGGAAGTTCACCAGGGTTCCCTGAAAATTTTAGGATTATGTTTTGTTGTTCTCCAGAATTGCTTTGCTACTGCTTTCTGTTTGAAAGACAGGCAGCAAACTCTTCAGATGCTTTTTAAAAGCAGCAGAATAGCAAAGGAGTAGTAAGAGCAGGAAACAAGAACTTGTTCCTGTTGACTTTTTTTTTTTTTTTTGGGGGGTGGGGGAGATAATTGACAAGGTCAAAACATTACAAATGTGGGAAGATATATATTCTACAACTGGTTTTCCATGGACATATTTTACACAAAATATTTATATATAGGTGTAGACACATAAATATATTTTATATACATGTATGTGCACACCCATAGTTTATAGAAAGGTCAAGTAATGTGAAGACTGTGTTGCTGAATTTTAACACCTATTTTTTCAGTTATTTTATTTTGCTATAATTTCACTAATGAAAGAGAAAACAAGCTCCTCTTTTCTGTTATTTCTAACATGCGCAGGCATCAAAGGTAGGGGAGGAGACCAAAGCAGAGATGGAAAAGCTTCAGATGAAGATTATGGAATACTATATGATTCTTCCATCTGAGCAAGAAAACCTTTTAAAAATGGGCTTCATTTCAAGGGGAAGAAGCCTTTCAGATTAGCAAACCCATTTTTTCATCACCAAAGAATTGCTTTAGTGGTCTTTTAGGTCTTCAGAGTGCTACCCATCAGAACATGCTCTAGGACTGAGTGTTTGAACCCTTCACAAACACTGGGCATGCAGCACAGGCTGCACTGCAGGGCTGCAGAGATTAAGTGCAAGTTCTCCACCAAGGTGCAAAGATTATTCTGAGAAAGGGCAAAGACAGATGAAGATGGAAATTTGCTCCAGCCAGAACTCCAGCCCATCATGGAAATGTTGTTTCTCATTAACTACAGGGGAACATAAGATTTATGAATAATGCTATTGGTGGGACACAAAGACAGTTGGTTCATTAACTAGATTTAGGTAGAGGGAGAACCAAAATGATTAATTAATGGAAGACAAAAAGGAAATGCCATTTAGCCCAGGAAACACGTACATATCCTGAAGGCATATGTTTGCTCACTTAAGTAATTTTGCTAAATACTCAAAAAAATTAATTGAACAAGTGAGAGATTCTGCAATAAATTAGGCATGTTGTCAGAAATGAAGATTAAATCCGGACCTGAGAAAAGGAAATGCATGTAAGTTTCAGTTTCCTTCTGCTGTTAAAGTACTTGGCATTAGTAAATACTCTTTTTTCCCCTTTTTTTCCAGTGCCATCTATGGCATTATAGACTGTTCAGGATACAGGGGAAGCATAGCAAAAATTCAAGTTTAAGTCAGTTTTTTTAACAGTTTAGGTGACTTTGGTTAAGAGCTAGTTTGGAATAGATCCTCAAAGAAGAACAGGATACGCTACAGAATACTCACTGAGCAGAGCAGATCCTTAGGAAGGATCATCTGTAGTGGTCAGTATGACATTAGAGAAAATAATCATGTCAAAAAAATAGTTCTTTCCTTTCTGACATTATTCAGCATTAATTGGTAAAATGGCTATTTACAGTAGTAAGCCAAGGGAGATTAAGTTTCTGCTTATAGAATTAGAAATATGCAGTATTAATAGAAAACACCTCGAACAGTTTGAAAATTGACTATACCGAAAGATGTCAAAAAGTAGCTGTAAAAATGGAGAACCATCTGTGATGGGAGCTTTTTCTATTAAAAAAAAAAGAAAATTATAGGCATTGGTAATGAGCCCAACACTAGTCAACATTTCAATCCACGATTTGGAAGTTCTCAAAATGCCGCCAATAAAATCCACATGAACGAGACAGACTGTCAGCATGACAAATCCTGGAGCCATCTGAACAGATTTGCCTCTTGAAACCAGGCAGGCAGGAACACACCAGCACCCAGAGAAACTTTTGCAGATGGGGATACCGGGTAGAGCTCTCCAAAGAAAAACCCAGATGCTCAGTGCTGACCACTGACCCCACTCTTGTCGCTCTGCTCTCCTGGGCGGGATGTACAAGACACCTGGCTCAGTATCTGAGCGTGGTGGGACTGAACTGGGACCATCATGCACAGCTCCAGGGATGTGTCTTTCAAGAAAGCATCATCAGGAGTAACAATGACTCAAGAAAACTTGTTGTGGCAAGTGGCTCCAGTGTGGATTTTTTGATGTCTAATAGCGACTGAGCACACACGCTCCTGCTTTTCCCTCATTAGGGCACTACCAGGATTTCCCTCCTCTTGCTGGCTCTGTGTCTTCAGGTAAAGTGCAGCTTAAAGGTTTTTAAGACTCTTCCTGCATTTATGAAATTTAATGGGGAGGGGGAGGAGGGGGACCAGGCAGACACACAAATCCACTTTCAGTACATAAGCCTTGTTTTCTTAAGAAACCACATATAGAAAGAAGATCAACAGGATAATTCAAGGACCAGGAAAGCAGCCTTGCAGTAGGAGATTTAAGTAGCTTGGTCAATGTAGCGTGAGATGGAGATGGACTGACTGCAGTTACACACATCTTTGCTAGGAAAACTCGTGGGAATGCACAGATTCCTAAGGTTAGCAGGGAAAGGCACAACTCAGTCAGAAGTGAGACGAGACACATGCCAAACAGAAAGAAGGTACTTCATCTGTTTATTTATTTAAAAACTATTGGAAGAGCTTGTCAAAAGGCAAGTGGAGAAAGATCCCTCCATGTCCTTAAGATGACTCCAGATGCCATGAAGATGGATTTTAATTAATCCATGTTACTGGTTATCTGCAGGGCAGGAGCAGGTGACACTGCCCCACCTGGTTCTGGTATTTTTTGTGGCATCTGTTTGCCTCAGGGCCACACTGACTCACACAGGATGCAACTCCACAGGGGACTCTCTTTGACCTTACAGGTCTTCTTGTTGTGGATGGGGACAAGAGGCTGAAGAGAGTGGGACAACCTCCAGAGTGCCCCTCTGAGCACAGCAGTTCAAGGTAGTTCAACAGGAGAGCTGGATCTTCTGAGGACCTGAAGGCACCCAGCACCCTCCAACATTTGGGCTTTGACACCTTCGTAAGTCTTTCTACCCTTCCCCCTTCATCCTCAAGACAACCTGACCAGTGAAGCATCAGCCTGGGGATGGAAGGCAGCTGGGAAACGTCCCCACTGCCATACACAAAGCCCTGCTAATACTCAGTGCTGCTCCTGTCAATACTATTACCACTTTCTCTGATGTTTCAGAGGGAGGAAGATCAAATCTACATCATTTTTCCAGAATAACACTGCAGAAACACCACTCTGCTAAAGAATGGCTTTGATTTGTCGCAGAAAAGGCCTCACAAACTGACAGTTTTTGTCTGATTTTCTCTGGGCAGTGGGGGAAGGAACATATTTTCTCCTCCAAAAGCATTCAGCAAATTTGTACTGCGGTCAGCTAATTTTATTACTTCTCATAAATGTCTGTTCCTGTAATGCTCTCAAGGTATTTTCATAATTCTACCCTGGGAATTACAAATCAACTTTCTCTTTGATAAAGTAACCTGCAGTATTTTATTTTATTTTTTATGTTATGAACAGCTGAAAATGTATGACATCCCATAAAATGTCTGGGTTAGGCCTTTGAATATTGCTTCTTTTAAGGAGTCTTTTAGCATTGAAGCAGAGAAATACAATCCTAGGATTGGAGTCTATTAAGCAAAAAGAGGAAAGGAAATCCTTAAAGCCCATGTCTAGAGTGTCTTTAAAGTTGCTTTTCTGTATTCCAAAGGGATCTAACTTCCATTTAATTAAATTCTTGTTTAAGAAAAAGGAACCTGGATTATTTTATTTATTTATACATTTTTGCAGAAGTTTATGATGAAGTATATTAGGGAGGGGAGAGGAGAGACATGCTCCCTAAAGACAATACATATTTAAGTAATGAAGTATTTTACTAGAGAGTTTAAAACTTGGCCTCATGGCCTCAGAGGCAGAGCCACAGCATCTCTCACATAGCAACAACTGCAAGCAGAGGAAAGAGCCCTCTACACTTAAACAAGCCAGGCTGCATTTTCATTTAATCACCTTTGAAATCACAGGCTGGGGAGCATTGCTGAGGTACTCGGCCAGTTTTCTGTCATACAATTGTTATGAGAATTTTACAAGGCTAATTTGGACCTTTTTTGATCATTTTATATCAAATTCTGACTTCAGGCAGTACCACATCTGTTTGTAAACAGGAGAGTGTATACAGAGATAGCCAGCATTTCTTTTACTACATTCAGGGATATAAATGACACCCAAAGGATTTTGTATTTTAAATTCAACAAGCAATCCATTTTCCCCAGTAGTAACTCTGGCTCAGGATTGACTCAGTATATCTGCACTTAGAGAAATAATAGAAAAAAGACATATGTCCCAGAGGAGCATTTCTCAGCATATCCTTCCACTCTCCCTGCTTCAGGGAATGGCTGAACCAGGGGTTACACCTCAATCATAACTTTAATGAGCCACTGGTGAACTTATCTTCAATGCATGTGTCAGGACTTTCTGTGCAACCACTAGAAAGAGCAATTAACAGGAGAGGGTTCACCAGCTCCCTCCTTTCTTGACAAAACTGTCCCAAAAGCAGCAATGGTCTGGGACTGCACACTCTCCTCTTTTGCTAAAGTTTTCATAAACAGTGTAAGAGGTAAAACTTCTTCAAATTCCCCTAAAAGATTATTCTCTTCTGTTTAAGACTTAAGATGTTTCATGATATAAGATCTAGCAATAGCTCCCTCTGTCATCTACATTTAGAGGGACAGTGGTCACCTGGTTCCTAACAACACAGTCCCACAACTAGAGCAAAGCCCAAGGATGTTTCAACCACCCACGACCCCTTGCCCAACCCTAATGAATGTACTATAGACACAGTTAATCAAATATAAATACCTTGATGGTATCATTTCTGGTGCAGGACCTACTTAAAGGTTCACAACTCCCTGAAAATAATTTCCTTTAAAAATGCCACAGATCCAACCAAACCTCCTTGGTTTGGCATCATCACCATCAGTTGCATCGACCACATCAGAAGAGAAAGAAATGTCCATTTGATAAATCCTGAGAGTGGAGACACTCTGCCATCAAGCAAATCTCTGACTGAGGGATGACTGGAAAATTTCTGAAAGCCTTTGGACTAAAAGGAAGACTAAGGATACACACACTCAGTTTGAGAAAAGGCAGGGAATGCTTTCAACACCCCTGTTTGGAGGCTTCC
This sequence comes from Chaetops frenatus, assembly GCA_013400775.1. Taxonomy (NCBI): domain Eukaryota; kingdom Metazoa; phylum Chordata; class Aves; order Passeriformes; family Picathartidae; genus Chaetops; species Chaetops frenatus. The sequence continues at coordinate 314,805 of VZTR01005004.1, forward strand.
TCTCAGAGGCTGCAGACACACCTGCACATGCCAGGCAGGTTAACAGGGCAGTTAACAGGACATCAGGTACTCAGCACCACCACGGGCTCTGGGAGACCTCAGGGAGACTGGGAAGCCAACACACGCCCCACTGCTCTCAGCTTGCTTTTTAAGAGTGATGTAAACATTTCCTATAAATCTGAGTTAACCCTATAAGCCTGGGGAGCCAAAGTCCCAGACCCAGCCCAGGACTAAGAGGGTCTTTGCAGCATTAGCTCATTCTAAACAATCAAACCTGTTTCTTGATACATTTGTGTAGATTTATGAGGCTCTGGTGGGTGGGAACCTGAAATAGATACCGTGCTCTTCTCTTCAGTGCAAGGATGATTTATGCTGCCAGGCAGCTCCTTGGCATGAAGCCAGAACAGATCTATCAGATGGGACTAACAAATGTTGTAAAACTGAGAAAACCAACTGCAACGTGAGCATCAGCTCCCCGAGCACGTGGGCCCCGATGGGGGACAACAGGTGCATAACATAATTACAAGCAAGGAGAAAAACAAGAGGTATGTACACAGACAAACCTCCCAAAGTTGCATTCATTCCCATAAATCACTGTGACAACTACAATACCAACCAGGAAAAAGGAAAAAAAAAAAAAAGAAAAAAAAAAAAAAAAAAAAAAAGAAGAGGGAGATACATGCATAGAAAAAATGTCATAGCAGATAGAACAACAGAACAACAGAATTGGAAGCAGCCGTGTTAATCCCTCATGGACTATCTCACCATAATGATTATTTATTCCTTACAAATGGGAATTCTAATCTGCTGATTTTGTGGTTGCATTTTTGTGGCTTAACGTTCCACATGTCAGAAGAAACATCGGCCTCCCCACCCTGCCTAAATCCTCCCCTGGTTAAATTGATCACATGTGTGGCACACAAACTGAATGGCCACATGCAAACATCTCATCTCTGATGGGCTGAACCCTGTTTATCCCTAAAATAAAAGGGAGTCTAATCATCCTATCCTCACTTCTGCAATGAGAATTTCTTCCTAAAATGCCACTGGAATAATTTTGTCCACTGCAAAAGAATCCCACAGAAAAAAATCCAAAGAAAACATCACAACATTATTCTGGATCCCAGCAGTTATTTACTAAACATTCCTTTATGTTACCAAACAAAAAACCCCCAGAACCACTCCCTCCCTGAACACACACATGTAAGAGATTTGGATGTGATCTGAGTTGGAGTGGTGTTCTACTGCCCACTGGTTTGTTTGTAGTCAGGACAGCACCCTGGAGCTCAATCCTTCAATGAATTCAGAATTTGCCTGTCTACAATTAGACAACTGGCTTATTTGATTACAAAATGATGAGAACCAGAGGATCAGCACCATTCAAAACCTTTCTTGCAACTCATGATACCAAGCTACAAGCCCCACCAACCTCAGGGAGTCCTACAACACCACAGATTATTCCAGGGTAATTTCTCCTACCAGGAGTAGCCACGCTTGTCTCAGCACAGGCTGGAGGATGCTCTGTGCCCTGAGAGGGACCTTACAGATAAATTAACTTCCTGTGGAGCTTGTTGGGGTGCGGAAGGCTTCCATACATTTTGCTGTTGATGATGCAGAGCAAAGCTCACTTAGATATCCTGCTGCTGGAGAGAGGCTTGCCCTTCTGGGATGAGCAGTGCAGTGCCTGCTTTCTCACACCCTCTGAAGCATGAAAGAAAAAATATCTCTATTGCTCTCAGGTTTGGCAATGTAGCATAATAAAAACCATTTTAATAGAAAGCAGCCTCCCAAGAATCACAGAAGATCCATGAACTGACTTCCCCACACAGGCTGCTCACACTTCTGGTCTTTACCACACAGCCTGGTGGCTTTTCCTGAGCTTTGAGCCACATCAGCTGCACAAAAGCCACAGAAAAGCTCCAGCTCTGTGCTTCCCCAGTGTCACTTTGTGAACCTGCCTTCTCCAAAACAAAAAGCTGCCAAACTGATGGAGAGGTCTGACAAAAGTGACACCAGATGCCTCCTCCACCCAGGTCAGCCAGGACAGGCTGATGGGATCGCTATCCTGTGAGGTCTTACAGCTGGAGGATCCATCAGCATGTGATACTAAAGTACATCTGATGGTACAGAGGGCTGTGCCAAACAGCTGAATGAATTGTAGCCTTCCTCTAACATACCAAATAACAAGGCAAACTCAAACTAAATTAGAAGGCAAACGGTGGATTAAGTAATGTAACAATCGTCATATGTATTAAATTTGGTATTTTACTACACCAGGATGTTAGTAATGAAAACAATCCTTTCACTGCTCAGCCTCATAAACCCACAAAGGAAAGTGTGCTTGTCAGATCCCTCTGTCCCGTCATCCAGGGGATGGTTTGTAGCAGGAGGCCACATGAAAATGAGAGTAAAGATAAAGACAAGTACAAAGTAGGTTAAAACATTCCCTAATTAGCTGTCTGCATCCAGATATATCAATGAGAGCATTTCCAGCCCAGCTGGTACTCAGCTGCTGGACCATGTGGAGAAAAATGGTGAACCAGAATAACAGTAATTTATTGATTAAAAGTTGCAGTTCATTAGAATACTTTGCTGTTAAATTTTCTCTTCCAAACCTAAACAGCTATTAAGTTTCATAAAGCACGTTGAATCTGCCTAATTAAATAATTTTGAAAGCAATATTTTTTCTTCTGGGAAATGCTGTCACAGCTCCAAAACATTTTGCAGATGATGTTGGTTTTGACAGAATTACTGAAAGGGAAAACTCAACTTCAATCAGTTGGACACCATAACGTCACTGTTAGAATTTTCCTAATTTCTAATAGCATTTATTTACTTTTTGAATAACACTCACTTTTGACTGACGTGTTATTTTAAAATATTAATATCAATGTTAAAATGACTCCATAGATCATACTGCTGCATGATGGCCAATCTGCTACCTCCAGTGTTTGGCAGTGTTTGGTCATCCTCAAGAGGGAAACAAAGTCGTTTCCATTGAGGTTCATTTTGGAGCAGGCTGGAATTCCTGTCCCAAAACCTTTTAAGCATTGCATTTTTGATTCATCTTAGAGTACAAACACATTTCTTTCCCTGGAAGAGAAATCCTGCTTTGCAACATCCTGTGTGTGTGGTGATGATAACAGCATTCACTTCCACTGATTTTCAACCACTGTTTTGGAAGGAGTTGAAAAAAATCCCACAAGGAGAGTTCACCTCTGGTGCCACAGCTATGGAGATTTCTGCAGAATACACAGCACAGTAATGGACACCTGCAGTTCCACCTCCTTTAATAGGCATGGCCTGGGGGTTTGCCCAAAACATAGGAACCCTCCCTTCATCTCCTGTTGACTAGACCACCCCTCCATGGAGGAGCATCCCCCTCAGGTCATGCTTCTGCAGCTGGCACAGGGATCCCAGCACCAGGCATGCCCACATGCTCCTTCATGTTCCACTATGGCTCCTTCTTCACACTGAATTTTTGCCTCACATCTTAGATGTTTCAAAGTGAGATTCCTCAGGCTTTGCAGCCACTGAAGGAGAGTTCAATCGTGGGCAGCCCTGGCAGACGAGTCCAGCTACAGGCAGTGAAGAACAAACACACAGAAAAATGAGGCCTTGCCTCTTGAGGAAGCAGTTTCCCTTCATGTCCTACTGAAAGTCACCAGGTCGTGAACTGACTTCATCCTCAAGGCAGAGAAAAGCACAGTGGCCATCTCAAAGCTGGGGACAGTATAGAATAAATGAACATGGGCAGAACTTACTCTTGATTCAGACAGCAATGAAACTACACAACTATCCAGCCAAGAGAGAGCTTCCCAGCTTCTTTATTTGCCCTGACATTCTCTTCTACTATTTCACGTGGCAGAGCTCTTTCACAAATGCAAAGAAATGGTCTGTGAATGAATCTGAAAGCTGCTATCCTGAGTGTCAGAAGATGATTAAACTCCAGGGCAGCTCCAAGAAAACTTACTCTAATGTTACCTTCATATTGCAAATGCATCAATCGTAGTAATTATGCTTTGACATGCCACCTGCTTTATTCTTGTTATAGTGCTTCTCTTTTCATACTGCTTCTCTTTTCAATAATTCATATCATTGGTGGGAACAACCTACCCACTGCAAAAATTACACTGCTTGACCATGCAGGAGCAAAATACCTGTGATAAATAAAGCAAAAGTCAGGACCCATTTACAAATGGTCCCTTTGAGAGGTAAAAGGGTGATAAAATTTATTATCAGTCATAGCAATACATGAAAAACTCAGTAAAATGCCCATGTTTCAAAATGGGTACTGTGGAAGGGGAACTGGTGCAGAATCAGTGCTGAGCAAATTATGAGGCTGGGTTACAAATAAAGACTAGATACTTGCAGAGGTAATTTAATACAGCTACAGTCAGCTATTTGCCAGACTCAAAGCTCAATAAACAACCCTATCTGGTTTATTGTTAACTTATTTTCTTCTTTTTTTTTTTTTTTTTTTTTTTTTCACCTGTTCTT
>VZTR01005004.1:319376-411159 GCA_013400775.1 Chaetops frenatus
AAAAAAAAAAAAAAAAAGTCCAGGGAGTTCACTGGGTTCGTGGGAAAAAGGTGAAACACATGTAAAGACACCATGGAGATCTGCAGGAGTAAACTGGCCATCACCCCACAAAATTAGATCCAGGCAGCTCCCACTGCAAGCCTTTTTGTCAGTGTGGAGCAGATGTTGGGAGGAACTCAACTGGTGTGGTGTGGCAGTGAGGGAGAAGCTGAAGAAAGGAAAATAAGTCTACAGCAAAGAATCAACAAGCCTATGAGCTATGAGGAAAAAACCACAAATAAATAAACCCCAAATCCCAACCTTTAATCCGTAGCTGGCCTGAAAATGATTTTTCCAAGCATTCTTTAAGCAAACAAATACTCGTTTTTAGTTCCAAGCACAGGTGTTACAGAGTAGGCCGTTTTTAGGAAAATATTTTAGAGATATTCCCTATCCCCCCATGAAAGCTTTTCCAAGAATCTCCCCACAAGTTTCTGTTTAATGAGTTATTGGACTTTTCATTTTCAGAAACGGCAGTAGGGAAAAATTCTAAATTATTTGTAAAAAGAGGTTTTTGTTGCTCATATAGAAAAGAATATTTTTGTTTTAAAAAAATAAATAAAAAAATTTTTAAAAGCCTCTTTCTCTTCTCCTTTCCTGACATTATAGGTTCAAAACATCAACTGACAGGACAGAAAAGCTGCTGTATGATTTCCAGAGAAAGCTTTGGTTTTATACTAACAGGGCCATGGGATCTGGAGGAGCACAAGCAGGAATCCCAGAGCAAGGCAAGGTATCTGCTCAGTGTCTCCCATTCCCATGACAGGCTGCTAGGCAGGTGTGGCTTCTTTAAGCAAATCATGCACAAACACCTGTTAGCAAGAAAATAAAAGCAACCATGGCAAAAAGATGTTCATGAAGCCTGAAAAAAAATGCTTTAAAGCTCTTCTTTTGTAGGACTTCCATGCACTTACCTATTGTATATCAGACTGTCAGAGGCTGGAGTCACTCATGGCACGCTCCATTAAAGGCCATCGAGGCAGATGAACTGGTTTGGGCCAGCGATTGTCAGTGCAAGGGCAGTAACACAGGGCTGGAATTTTGTGGCTAAGTCATAAAACGTGAAATGTAATCACTGTTCAGGACGCGATCCTGCGCCTGATCCAGCCCTCAGTGCGGTGATGGGAACTCAGAGGCTGTGGGAAAGCCTGCCAGGCCCAGAGCACGCTGCTGCAGACCACGGCAGAGCTTCCCATCACCCCTAGGAGGAGGTTCCAAACACAGCCCGTGGCCCCGGGATGCCTGTGCCCAGCAGGGCTGTGGTTACTCCCTCCATCACACCACAGCCTGCTGAAAAGGGAGCCCTCAACAGCTGCCAGAGATAAGAACATAATCCATGTTCAAGTGTGGCTAAGACATTTCTTCCTGGCAGGATTTGCTCCTCGATTTTCACACAGCAGGACAGACTGACTGAGATAGGCTTGGGACACTGGAGATGTACACGGCAAAGGTAAAAAAACCCAAATGTGCTGAACGCCACGTGTCCCTACAATGACACTGGGACATCTGCCCCTCTAGCAAAGGCTCATACAGTGGAGAGGAAACACCTTCCTGCATCACTACACCTGGGGTCAGGGTCTACAGACAGAAGATAGCACAACAGGGTCAAAATGAAGCCTAGGAAGTTTTCAGCCCCACAGCCCAAATCCCTGATTTTCACCAAACGTTCATTTGCAATGGTAAGGAAGGAAGGGAGGATTAAAAACAAGCAAGAACTCTATTAACACATGCAAATGTCGGTAAACTAATGAGATTCTAAAACTACCTTGCTCCCAGAAAGAAATTACCCAAATCAGGTCAATCTGAATAATAATGAGATGACATTTTCTCCTCGTGGGAGGCCAAGCCTACGCACGTGAAGCCGCTTACAGCCCTCTCATCTGAATGACCACATCAACCTAATAAACTTCTGTTACATCAATATTGTTCCTGTCACTGCACTTAGCATAATTAAAGCAGATGCAATCAGGATGGAGAGCAAAACACTCTCTGCAAGCACCCCCCCAGTGCTGCAGTCAGGCTGGCATTTTAAAAGTGGATTTAATCAGATGTTAATCAGGAGAGAAAAAGTTCAGGCAGGTGCAGCCACAAATAATCCAACAGGATTAAGGATGTCTGGGTGGCTGATTACCCTGCAGCACAGGAAATGCACATCGTGAGGAGGATGACAATATGTTTCCATCTCCTCCTTTAACAAGGGGAATTGTAATTGCTTGAATATTTGTTTTTCCAACTGGAAGCATCTGAAACATTTTCCAACATGTGACCTACCACCTCTCTTCTCCTTGTCTGTGCAAAACAACCTTAAGTTGGAGTGACCCGGTCAAAATGAATTTATATGAATATTTTCTCCTGCAGTCACCTGTTTGCATTGTCATTTAATGAAATTCTATTATTAAATGTATGTTATTTTTCCCTTCAGTAACTTACTATCAATACTGTTAAGATATAGTCTTATTTAAGAGTTTTCCTGCAGATCTGGTGCTCCAGGGAATATCGTGGATGCTGCCATAATTTTGTTGGCACCCAGGGAGGAGTTTTTAAGTCTGAGCTCCTACAGAGAGGAGGGTGAGTGGAGTGGTACGTGCAAAGCCCAACATGCAGGTTTATCCAGTGTTTATCTGCTGCACAAGACAGGGCTTGGGGACCTTTTTAGCTCCTGGACACCACTGGGGCTGGTCTGTGTCACCAGCTTTACAGCCTGCTCCTTGGGCTCGTTATCAGCCCAGGAGGGAAATGCCAATGGAATAACTCTGGCTGGAGCTGAAACTGAGCAAGAAAAGCTCATTTAGCAAAAGCACCAAGGGAGGGAGGGAGCGGGGCTGGTGGGGGCACACAGACAAGTGTTCCCATTCAGATGCCAAAACCCATGTGAACAGACAATTTATTTACATTAGCCATTTTTTGGAAGAAGAAATGGGAAGGGGGAGAGGCTGGCTCCACTGTGCATTCTCATGTTCTGTCTCAGCAGATGGGAGCTGCAGGGCCCCGTGCTGTATCCCTTTGGCACCACACCACTGCCTGATGGCGAGGGGCCAGAGCATCCTGAATGAAACACCACAGCTCCATGGAGCCCTTCTTATCCCAGGCCACTTGGCTGTTGGTCCATCCACCCAGTCCCATCCATCTCCTTTTGCTCCAAGTCCCACCACTGCTCTCTCCATGGGCAAGCAGGCTGCTGCTGGAGGACCAGCACCCCCTTCAGCTCAGGTGGAGCTTGGCTTGCAGGGTGGGATGCAAAGCTACCAGGCTGCATCCCAGAGGGCTTTTAGATGCTCCCAGTGCATCCTCTCCAGGCCATGCACAAGGGGAGTAGATGAAAGGAAGCCCTGCAATTGGAGGATGCAGCACTTACTGCATGGGAAGTCACAGACCTGTGAGGGTGTCAGCAACTCCCCCAGCCACACAGCCTGCACCTGAATGAGCACCTGCAAATGGCCCCAAAACCACACCTGGGCCTCAGTTTCAGACACTTCTCCCACGGCAAGGAGACATTGTACAGTGAAGTTACAACCTGAAGTACTCATTGCATCCCTCAAGGACCTCCCATGGAAACAGGAGCTGGCTCTAGAACTCACCTTCAAGCTTCTCTCAGCTTGAGGGTGCTCAAGTTTGCAGCTCCAAGCTTAGGGCTACCTGAGCTAACAAAAGCAAAGGTAAGGCATTGATCACCCTATCACAGCTCATACAAGTGGGATGCAGATAAGTCTTTCAAAGGGAAAAAGAAGAGCCAGAAAACTCTCAGTGTGACCTGGATAAAGTGGCTACATTTATAGAAAAATTCCTTACACGAACTTTGAGGATGCTGCCCAGTAGATCCAAGACAGGTTCAGACTAAAAGAACAAGCTACATTTCAAAGGTGGTGGGAATTCATGCAATTTCACCTCTCCAAGGCACGGGCTTATCTTGGATGTATCACAGAAGGGAACAGCTGACTAAACAGTGCCATGTGGCTGATAATGAAGAGCCAAGAAACCAGACTTATGTCTGGATGCCAAGCATCTCACAGGCCCAAAAGGATGAAAAATAGCTTTTCATGTGGACTCCTGAACTAATTTTTTTATATGTGATCCTGTAAATTGTAGTTTAGGATAAAAATCATCCTTACACAACTATAAACTAGGTCTGCTCATGTTGGTATTCCAATGAAGGAATGTAAAACTTTTAACTGAACTTCCTTCAAAAAACACATTTTTTACCTATAAATGATTTTAATTTTAAACAAATGAAATTTTCCTAGAGGAAACTACTACCTGAAGTTTTACACATCAGGTCTTGTTTTCAGTTTGCAAAAAAGAATTTTTCAGAAGACAAAAATATAAAATGACTAAAAATTCCCAGGTTCCCCATTAGACTTTAAATTTAGTATCTGAAACAAATTCAGGACTTAGTGCTCCCTGTCTGATCTCACAAACTGCTGAACTCAGCTCCATAAAAACCAGGATGTCTATTCCTGGGAGAGCTCCTTGTAAATCCTTAAACCTACTGGGGACTGGACAGGTGAGGTAAGTAATGAGCATGGGGTTTTTTCATGTTTTTTTTCTCCATGTTTCCCAACCTCAAAATACCTCAGGGCTCCTAATCTCCTTAGCTAGCTCAGACACACAGAAAAGTGCAGAAACAGCAGAGTGGAGAGCATGGGAACCAGAACAAACCGAACTGGGAACTGATGCCATGAGGAGCCCCATGATCCATGGCTGTGGGGAACCCTGTGAGCATTCCCTGGGCCAGTGCTGGCTCACACCAAGCTGCCCAGGAGAGCCAACAGCACAGGAACTGGCTCAGGACCTGCTCCCTGGCAATAGTGCACATCATAAAAGTGAAATACTTGCTAGGGTGACCAGGCTGAGAAGGGGCTAGGCTTCCACCACACTCAGCCTCTTATAAAATCAAGATCAGCAAGTCTGATAGCTGCAGTTCTCTCATCAATCTTACAGGAAACTATTTAGAATTGCAATTTGGGAAGTTTTAGGCACACGCCCACATCCATCCCTGGAAGTGGTCAAGTTCAGGTTGGATGGGGGTCTGACCAATCTGGTCTATTGACAGGTGGTCCTGCCCATGGCAGGGGAGCTTGAGACAAGAGGATGTTAAAAGTCCCTTTCAACCTAAACCACCCTGTGATTCCGTGAGCCACCTTATCCAGCACAGCCCACGAGCACACATTAAACTTTAAGTGATGTTCATGTCAAAATGAAGCCAAGTTGAAGGTGAGCAAATGTCTGAAGTGCAGCAGGTGTTGGGGAGAGTCAGCAGTGGGGAAAGGACATCTGTCCTGGGAGGGGAATGTTTCTCATTTTATAGTTCCTTCCAACATCCAGAGTTGCAGGTCTTGCCTCTGATTTTAGCTACTCCTCTGCTACAGTTTATAAATAAATAATTTCTACTAAAATAGAACTGCTGATTTTTTTTAAATCTTTTTTTTTTTTCCACAGCTGCATCTATTACCCAAGTGTACAAACATTGTGCTAACAAGATCACCTGACTCAGGTCTGGTTTTTATCACAGCAAACATGTTACAGATCTATAATCACAACCATGCCTCTCAACATGATTTGTGGGAACTCTGTTAACTGTTCATGCTAAAAATAGTCTTATTCTTTTAAATTTAGCAGCATCACAATACCCCATGAGATTGTCAATTTGGATTCTTGAGCATTCATGGCACTGCAGTTACTGGGAAATTGAATGGAAGTTTGGGTTCATGTTCCTGGATACACTGCAAGAGCCCACCCAGGCTCTTCTCTCTCTGGGCTAAGTTGTGTGGTCAGCTTGTAGCTGATTTTGGGTACATGGGAAGGGTCCATCAGGCTGAGCCCACCAGACAAACAGCAGAGCAGCTCTGTAGGGATCCTCTCCCCTGAAACCCTCCCAGCCTCCAGCCTTTTGCAGCTCAGGGGCTTCCTGAGCCAAGTGAAATCTTTGGATCCAGTAATTCTCAGAAGATTTATTTCTAATCCAACACCAGCCAAAGCTGGGTTGGACCTAACAGCCTTTTTTTTTTTTTTTTTTTTTTTTTTTTTGGTGAGAAATTGTACAGTTCAATAACAGCTGGTAACTGTGGCATTAGGAAATGTAGGTGTATCTTAATTTTTATGTAGATAAATATGCACAGAGAGAAATAGCTTAACAATATGCTAGAAATATGTGTTTTGTTTGGAGGGGTGTAAAGCCTCAGCTGGGAGCAGCAGCAGTGGCACAGAAACAGTCAAGGTCATAATTGGACTTCAGAACACCCACGACCAGTTCCTAAATCTGCCACAGACTTTCTGGTTTGCTCTGGGCATATTAGTTGAGTCTCTTATCTGTCAACTAGGAAAAATTATGCTGGTTTGTTCCCCTCATAAGGTCCGTGGGGTGTACCAATTCCCAGCCCAGATTTTGCCTAACTTTAGGTATTTAACCACAGCGTTTTACCTAAGGCTCCACTGAAGTCAATGCAGAGAGACAGATGCTGTGAGAGTGAGACCAATCTCCTAAGAGAGCTGTAGTTTCCTCTGGAGAGGTTTACTTCCAACCTGACCTATTCAGGAAACATCCTATAATGTCTGAATGACTAACATAATTACTTTGCTCAAGTACCTGGAGTCAGCTACCATGAATATCCAGGTCTTAGCATTTAAAACAATGAGCTGATATAAAGAATATTTCCAATAACAGCATGGAACAACTGCATCCCACCTGCTGAGCCACAGGCCAGGGTAACTATCACTTGGATATGCATTTATGGCAGTGCCTGAGGGTAGCAGATGTGAAATCCATGGGCCAAATGCATCCAGATGCAAAGCACTGGCCTTTCCAGCATCACACTGACTTTCCCATTGACAGTCCCATCAAACTTCTGCCCTGCATGGGGGTTATAACCTGTAGCTTCCACCTCATTTATATTTATATTACAGTAACTCAACTTCTGGAAGATTTTTGTTGGTTTAATACTTACAAATAAGCACTTTGGTGCAGCTTAGGTTCATTCCAGCTTACGTATACAGGCACATCCTATACCTACAGTCTGTTTGTTTTGTTTAAATTCTCTTTCACACTCACACACACCCTTGCACACCCTTACACACTTTTACACACCTTTGCACACTCCCTGGCTCTAGCAAGAGCCCAGCTACTTCTCGTAAAGCCCATGGCTAGGGTACAGATTGATGTTACATTCTCTGCTCTGCTGTTCATCTGTAGCACAGCTTGTTTATCTCCCAGAGTATGTTTTGCTACAGCCATAAACCTCACCTCAGCAAGGAGCACCTGAGCAATGCCTGGCCAGGGAATTGTAAGCAGCCATGGGCAAACAGCAGCCACCTGGCTCACGTCCCAGCGCTCTTCCATTCGAGCAGCTCAGTTCTTTGGTGGCCACTTAGAGTTGTATTTTATTTATATAGTGCTGCTAAACCTCATCTTTATTTGTTCATGTAAATTGCCTGAGTAGCCCCGGACTTGGAAGGGAAACACATTTTCTTCCCTGACAAAGGAACAGATGATCTCACTGGCAAATGGGACACACACGGCATTGTGTTTACTTTAGAGTAAGCTCGCTTACCAATCAAGCCACTTGACTTACCAAGCTTTCCTCCCCCCTTCTCTATTATGGGGAAGTTTCCCTTCAATGAGAAGAGGATGTCCCTTCTCCTCCCCGTGCCGTTTCCCATTCCCCTGCTGTAGGGTTGCTGCCCTGGTTGCCATGGCAGGGTTTTTAAGTGTGGTGCTGACAGGTCACACGCTGAAGAGGTCTGATCCTGCCATAATGCACATGGAAATCAATGGGATTCAGTTCCTCCTAATCAAGGCATGAACTTACAAGACAGACTGTCCCTTTGTGCTCAACGAACATATAAAAGGTCTCTAAAGCCAGGCTTGCACTGAAATTCAGCCAGGTTTTCAAAACTGCTGTCTAAGGGCTCAGGCCTTTTAAAAATCCAGCCCTCAGCACAGCCTCTGGTTACGGAGCACTTAATGTCTATTTGGCCAAAGAGTCAAATTGTCTTAAGATTTTGGGTACACAGAAGTCTAGCCCTTGGATCTGCATGTGCTGAATCCTAAGAGCAAAGCCCACCAATTAAATTTGCTGCAGTAGATAATGCACAGTAATCTGCTACTGCAGAATGCTTCTGGAACAACTCTTCCTGGGCATGCTCCAGCCATCACCATCCTCCTGCAGAAACTACTCCAAAAGCAAGTCAAAAATTCCATTCCCTGTGTTAATCTGGGAATCAGAAATGGACATGAACTTCTCTTTTCTACATCCCAAATGAATCTAGCCACCACCAGGCAAATAGCTATTTGCAAAAGAAAAAGTGTAAAGTCTCATGGCATAAAATACTGACACTACTGTGCCGTGTTGGGCACTGGAATGGGCTGCCATGGGAGGTGGTGGAGTCACTGTCTCTGGGAGGTGACTTTAAGGAAAGACTGGATGTGGCACTCAGTGCCATGGTCTGGTTGACAAGGTTGTGTTAGGTCATAGCTTGGACTCAGTGATCTCAGAGGTCTTTTCCAACCTAGTCAATTCTGTGATTTTGTGTTTCTTTTTTTCCCCTGGGGAACGCGTCCCTTATATTACTACAAAAAGACACCATGGATTGGCATTCTGGAGTGAAGGACCATCTTGTCACAAGGTTGTCTTTCAGCTCTTCCCAGGATACTCTGGTCCTTAATGGGCAAGTGGCCACCCATAACTTCCCAAACCATGGAAGGCCCATCCTGCCATTTAACTCCACAACTTTTCCCAGCAACTCCTTTAAAAAGTTTGGGCAATCCTTTCAGTGCACAAAACATGAGGTAACCTTACAAGTCCTCCTTGCTGAATTTTCTCTGTTGCAGCTGATATCCATCTGACTTAAAAAAGACTCTAAGTCAATTGCATGACAGAGTGGAAAAAATCATGGAATCATCTCTAGTCTGAGCCCTGATTATCCAAAATGCACAATCACACACAGGGAATCATTTCAAATACAGTTCTCTGTTTACAGAACACGTGACCACAAGTGCTCCTCTCCTAATTCATGACCTGTTGCTGTGACACTGCACACAACCTCTGTTCCTTGCTGTTATTAATTAGCAGGACAGTTTTCAGCCCGGGGACTGCTGCCATGAGTGTTACCACAGCTATGAGCTAACACATTTGGAGACTCATAGTTAAATGAATTGCACATGCTACCTGGTAGTGCCATTAGAGTCCAGGGCTTTTGACAGCTTTCTTTCCCTTTTATTTCCTCTTCTCAAGAACAGACTTTCTGGCAGTTGTAGACCTGTTGATAAAACCATGTGAAATCTGTTCATGTGGAGGAGTGCAGAAAGGCACCTTTTGTAAGAGCTTGGACAGTTGAGTACACACAGTTATCTCTAATCATGAGATGATTCACTTGTTTATCTGGGTTATCCCAGCCATAAAAATATCAGTGAACACACAGGAATCTTGTGCTGGTTTGAATGACAGCATGAAAAACTTACTAAAGAGGGGACAGGACCCACAGGTCCCCAAAGCACAGTATGTGCCAGCTCTCCTGAAGGTACTGAAAGTAATTCTGCAGATCTACACAAACCCCAACACAAAATCTCCACTGCAGCTGTTCTTCTGCAACCCTGGGAAGCATCACCTCCAAATATCTTTCTGACAGGCAATGTTACGGTCCCTGAAATTCATCCTGCCATCCTTTATTATGCTGTAGTATTCAAAAGAAAAGGTAAAGAGCAAAACTCCCCACTCCTCTGCACATGAGTTATTGTGCAATGTCTCGGAGGCAGAGCTCATAACATTCCTTTTATACATCCCTCTCAGCTTAAACCTGTTCCTGGGGTTATCTGTGCAATGCAGGGAGGAGCAGTGTGAAAGCAGCTGTGGGATATGGTTGGGTGCAGAGGGATGGAGGGTTTCCTTCCCTGGCATCACATCCAGTTGTGCTGTACATGCCCATCAGCCCTGGACAGAGCTGACTGAAGCCAACAGCCAAGCCCTCTCAGCCACACAGCTCACCCACAATATCAAACGAGCAATCAACTGAGAACAGATTCTGCTGCACTATTTCAGCTGCATGCTCCAGCAATCCTGACTGATCTTTCACCCAGGGGAAATGGAAGGGAAAAAATGGAGTAAGAAATTCCTACAACATCTGAACTGAATATATAGCTGTTGGCAGCTTTTGCTCTTGTGTTTTACCCTGAGCTTTCACTGGCAAGAGACAGTAAATTCACGAGCTTTGTCCAAGGAACCCAAGAGAGGAGGGAGTCTGCTTGACAGAGTTATATCTCTGGCAAGGAGCAGTGCTGATAATCACTTTCACTGGAAATGCTGTAAAGTGGCTCATAACTCATTTCTTTTGTACAATAAATGCAGGACAATTAAATCCAGCACTCTTCGATGCTGTGCACAGAACTGTGGGACAATCCATCACTGCCTGCTTATACACAACAGCATAGAATGAACCCACCCAAAACAAAGAAGAAAAAAAGCAAATGTGCTTGGGTAAACCATCTCATCACATTTTCCCACAGTTACAGTGATCCAAGGCTGTAACTAGACTGCACTTAGCACAGCTCCTTCCCTTTTAAGACTCAGATTTTATTTTCCTGTGTTCATTTCCCTTTCTCACCCAGCAGGAAGAGAGTTTGAAAACAATTGTGTTTGTATTTTGTTAATACAAGACCTGTGCCTGTGCCATGCTGGACTGGTACCCAGCCTCCTCCCTGCTGGCCCCCTGGTGAGACCCAATCAGGAATCTCCTTCAATTCAGTGGAAGCAGATGAGGAGCTGAGAGCCTGACTGGCCTGAGAATCCTAAACACAGAATTTTAGTGGAAAACATCATTAAAATCTGGGTCTTTTTTTCCTAATCAGTGGAACCAGCAAAGTGTGCTTTCCTATAGATCCATGCTTGGAGAACGAGCTCCTTTTCCAATACCTAGGAAAGAGTGAGTTTGAGTTTATATCACAGCATTTTCCTAAATGGCAGCATTACCAGAAGTTTCTTCCTCTTGCCAAAGCCAACTCTTTCCAAGTAGGAACATAACCACAGGAACTTCCACCTTCCATCAAAATTCCAGGGAAACCAGCCTATGGGTTGCAGAGCTCCTAGCAGAGATGAGTAGAGCTAGGCTAGTGCCTCTGATGGAAACTGGAACCAAATTTCCTCCCTGACTACACCAAATTTGAGAGCTCTCACCCCTCTGCTGTGACGCTTCCCAGGCTGTCATCAGTGACCTCCCCTGAAGCTGCTCAGGGCACTTTGGTACCCAGATCTGTGCAAGGAAGTTCCCAATATTCACACAGTCCTTAATGGCTATTTGAGGAAATCACAGATTTTAACAAGAAGTCAGTCTAAGGCAGCAGTTCTTGTCCAGGATAAGAGCTTGCTGAGACCTCAGCCAACACTGCCACAGGCAATGGTCTTCAAACAGATCTCAAACCTGACCTTTTCAAGTGAGATGTTTTTGTCAGATGCAAAGAGTGGAAATAAATGGTTCAGGGCCACACAAGGCTCTGTCACACAGGTCTGAAACCAGGCTGACAGGACATGATAACCTGGGGATGAAAAACAGCAATGGGAAACTCACAGCAGTCCTGCTTGCAAGCATTAAAAAACAGAGAAAAAAGATTCTGCAAATATATTTCAGTCTGACTTGTTTGCAAGCTGTTGGCTTTGTGCTGTCTGCCATTCTTGGATGCAATTAGACATCAACATCCCTTGGCTTGTTCATACAGTGACTAAGATTAAGAACAAAATCAAAAAGAATAACAAATAGGACAGCAACTAATGAGCAATAAAAGCACATCCACAAACCAGTATCTTTGTGTCCATCAGAACACTGATATTGAAGAATTGCTTTTCAAAGTGACATAATCACACTCTCTTTATGGATGGCAAAGACCAAAAGAAGAAAACATGATTTTTTAAAATGTTATTTCTTACACAAAAAGAAATTCTTCAAGATGTGTTTCCATGTCTAATCTACAGAAATGAAAAGAAAAAAAAAAGTGTTTCAGAAAGTCAGATTTGTTTAATTAAATATTCTACAGGAAGAAATTACTAAAGAAATGATTGAAACCATTTGGTATCAAGTTGTGCAATATTTACACTGCATAAATATGGCAGTTTCATTTTAACCTTGCTTCCAAAAAACAGGATGCTTACAGGATCCTGCTGTCTCTCTGTGTCTATGTTTTTGTTTTTATGATCTCCCTTGAAATATTCTGAACCCATGGGCAAATTTCAAATCTATTAGACAGAAGAGCAGCTGTCTCCAAGGGAGCCCTTTCTTATATATTTTATGAATACAGATGGCTGGATGGAGACTCACTGATCTCTCCCGTGGAAAGAAAAGTTGCAGAGTGAGACTTTTTAGGGACATCAGAGACCCATAAAGATAATACAAATGCCCTAATTAATAGAAATGACTCAGCTACAGTTCAAACCTTATTAGACTGCTGGGAATCCAAGCAAATGACCTAAATCCATAGGAAACCAGGCTTCATTAATGTTGCTCCTCACAGTAAGTGTTTGAGGATCAGAGGTTTAAGTCCAAGAGACTCGATGTGAGCCAAAGTTTAGGTAGGTAATGCCCTCAGCCTGGGATCTGCACTTAATCTGTGCATCTACTGCATCCAGCCCAGCTAAGTCCGACCTGGGCATCTGTCTTGGGGCTCCTCCACCTGATGTGTGTCAGCACCCTAACAAAGTGCAACCTTGGGCGAGTTGCACAAGAGTTCTGAGTTCCCATGGGCAGAACAGCAGCACTTATTTCATCTGATTTATTAGGACTGTCCTGCAAACTGACCTTTAAAATGAATGTTCAAGGCAAAAACAGGGGCTTTACTGTAAGGGGAAAAAATGGGTTCCTCCGGCCATCTTCAGCCTTCAGTAAAACCCAATATATCGAAATAAAAGATACTCTTTCATTATTTAATCATATTTTAGTTCTTTATTTTTCATGCCCACACTTGATACTGATGGAGATAAAAACTAGTACTTGTGGCCCATGGTTTGAAGTTCACAGTTAAACACATGGTGTTAGCATCTACAAAAGAAAAGGATGGAATTCCAGGAAACCAAACCAATAACAGTCTCTTTTGCCATTAAAAGTTTTGAGGCTATCTCTTGAGGGTTTTTAATTGATTCAAATTTTTCAAATACTTATAACCATCTAAAGTATTATTCATTTTTCTCCTTTTATTAAATAAAAAAGCAAGTGAATATAGGAGTAAGGAAATTAATCCTGGATTCTACTAAAATATCAAGAGGAATTTTACCAAATGTCAGTCTCCTCAGGCTGCATGTATTTATTTAAACCATTTCTGTTAACAGCAGACTGAGGGGGCAACTTTCAGGCGAGGAGTTCTGCAAATATTTTAAGTAGAGTTTTAATTGACCCAGTTTGACATTAAAAGCACTTTTTAAACTCTTGATATTGTTAGCCATTTAAGATAAGTGGCAATAAATACAGATTAATTGTAGCACATGAAATGAAATCTTGGGGCTGTGGTGGGCCAGTGAAAAGGCCCTTTGTGAGGCAGGGAGCTAGAGGATGGTGTGGTGGGGTTAGGCTGACAGAATCCCCCGTCAGGCTCAGCCAGGCTTTTGGTAGCTCATGCTGGGACCAACTGCAAAGACAACAAACTTTGGGCAAAGGCAAGCGGGGTGATTGGCAGGTCTGAAGGAAAACAAAAGCGCCAGGACCAAGGGCTCCCTTTTGACTGGAGCGCTGTGCAAGCCAGGACTTAAAGGGGAGCCAACACTGGGGCTTTTATGGCGTGGGGGATGATTGAACTGGGAATGTAAATTCAGGAAGACGACTTCTGAGATACTGGTGTTTCGGAGAAATGCTGAGTAAATACTACAGACCTGGTGAGTGACCCCACGGGGGAGACTATCTGGTGAGTCTCTCCATAATGCTCAAATAACAAAACAGAAAACCCACCCACACGCCTTCTTATTTGCCTCTAAGTCTTGCATGCAAAAACCCAAGAGCTATCAGAAGGCTTTTTCAAAGGGTCTTCAGGTGTAAATCACTCCTCACTGACAGCATTTACATGGATTTGGCCTGGCTGTAAGAGAACAGTGAAAAATCAGATCCATGGGATGTTAAATTTTTTTGGTTGTTGTTTCAACTGGTTGTTTCTTCCCTTGCAAAAAGGATAACCGTGCCTGATGTACAGAAATGAGAGCCTGCTCTCCTATCTGCAGTTCTCTCTCCAGGGAGACCAGGCTTTGAATGACTGTGCTGGCACTGATGTGGCTTTTGTTCCCCCAAACCAAGAGGAGAGGCAAGATGGAAACTCTTTACACTTCTGCATGTTCAAATCCACTTCTTCCATGCAAGCACAGAGGTGGAGAGTTTGGTCTGAGCACTGGGACTCGCAGGGACATCTGCACAGTGGACAAAATGTTTGGCCAACCCTGTGCTCCAACCAAACCACACAACAGAATGTGAAAGTTGTGCACTGTCAGGGTGTTACAGCTCCTTCTCCCACCCCAAAGAAACCCAGCACTGGAAGAGTTTTCCAGAGCTGGTGGCAGAGGACTTTCCTTCCCCCCGAGACTGTGCAAAGATGCTCTCCAAGGCATCATGGAAAGCAATCCTGTGTCAGTCCTCTGCTTGCAAGTTTTCCTCAGGACTAAAAATGTTCTGCCCTTGGCAGCAACGCAAAATGTTGCTCAGGGAGCTCTCAGTGCACTGAGCAGCTTGTCCAAGGTCAGACAGAGGTAAGGACAGAACACCCTGAATTCTTGACTCCTGCTCTCAGGGTTCAATAAGTCCCACTCATCTGAAAGCCAGGCATCTGTTGGAGGCCCGTTTTTTCAGTTTCCTCTGTGGTCAGTGGAAAGATATCTTCAGAGGGCAATTCCTTCCATCTTAAAATATGCATCTGAGATAAGTGGGAGGACTTGTCCTCTGAGGCTTTCAAAGGAACTGATGGTCTTATACAGAACGCACACTGAACTTTCAGACACCTAGAGTTCAAGAGGGAGAGTCCCACCCCAACAGCTGTCACAGTAACCAAGACACTAGATACATAATTTTCAATCTCAAGCAAAAAAATAATCTGTCTTGGCTTTTCTGATCCCCATCTGTATTTTTCTCTGGAAAGGTTTCAAGTACTCTCCTCATCACAATGTTTTAGGAGCATCTTTTCCAACTGCTATGTGACAACCATCCCCTTGTCTGATAAGCTAAAGTTGCAAACCCCTTTCCTCCAGGTCATGCTTTACTCTTTCCTTTGGTTCTGAGTTTTGTTCCCCACTGCCAGTGAGCTGCTTCAGCTCTCAAGGGAATGACCTTGGTTCTGGGGAAAGTGTTCCTGAACTCTGCACACAGGAATGCTGCCCCAGGCTGCCTCCTGGACTCACAGGAGGTTCTGATGCTCTTTTCACCCCTTGTCCACTTAAGAACATTTCTGGGCATGGTTGATGGCACGCTTGGCCAATTAGCAGTAGTGAGGCTGCACAGTTTGAGTGCTCACGACTCATTAGGTTTACAGAGTCCTGGAGCCATGCCTTGGTCATATTTATTAACCTGCTCCCTGCTATCGCTCTGGCCTTGAGAATGAACACCTCATTAGAGGGCAGCCCAGAGGTAATGTGGCTCCTCAGATACTCTAAATAATACCTGTTTGCTGTAAACATCATCATTACATTTAAACCATGCCATGTCTGATCTATTTACTACACAACAAACCCTCCCACGTGCAGAAGAACCGGAAAAATTCTGTTGTCTCTGGTGATGTGTCTCACCTCCCTCTCCCATTGGGATTTTCTGAGCTCTAATAAAAGTGGAGCTCATGCTGTGCCCTTTCAGTGGGTGCCCACTATGAATGTCTTTTTCTTCTATCCAATCACTTATTTTCATGAAGCATGCAAGAACTTACCATCTTGGAGACTCAGCCATCTGTCAGGTTTGGTTATAATCAGCCAACAGATGAAAAATTTATGAGGGCGAAGGACATAGTCACACACACCTATGTATACACACACACATACTCACAAAC
The DNA here is from genome assembly GCA_013400775.1 of Chaetops frenatus. Classification (NCBI taxonomy): domain Eukaryota; kingdom Metazoa; phylum Chordata; class Aves; order Passeriformes; family Picathartidae; genus Chaetops; species Chaetops frenatus. The sequence continues at coordinate 335,398 of VZTR01005004.1, forward strand.
ACTGCCATTGCCCAAGACTCATTTCCTTAGGAAACCAGATTAAAAATAGCATTGATGTCAATAATGAAGTCTTTATTTCTTTGGCAGATCTCTGTTCCTTTTAAACCAATCCTCCCACTGAGAGGTACTGCAGAACTTTCAACTGGAACCAGACCAGATCGCTAAGTGATAAGAACCTCACAGCAGTTTCACTGTACCTCAAACACCTCAAGGAAAAACAAAAAGTGAATGTGAATTCTGTATAAATACTGAAAACTGGTGCTGAATTTCATACCGAGTTAACCCAGTGGTGGCATTTGATTTTTCTCTCCATTTACCATCAGTGTATAAATACTATTTTTAAAAGTTTGCAAACCTCAGTATTTCAGGTATTTCCCATAATAAAGTACAGAAAAATACTCAAAAAGACTTAAGTTATTAATTTAAATACAAGTCACATAGGTTTCAGTCCTGCAACATTATTCCAGGAAAATGATGGGAGACTTCACTTTTCTGACAAAGAGTTACAAAGCTGAACTCCACCAAGATGTTGTGTTCAGATTAAAAAGGTGTTTGGAAGTTCTCTGGCAGAGTAATTGTCAGGTGATGAACAAAATTTTATCTAAATCTAAGCATTTGGTACGTCCCATTGATCACACCTTGCAAATTAGAAGTTCTAAGGTAGATTCACCTGGCTTTTTTGTTTACTGACCAGCCTCTTCATTCCCACTGCCTGCCTGAAGGTTGACTGGGAGCAAAGCCTGGTAGTTCTGGAATCATATTTTGCCATATTTAAGTTCACAACTCTTTAGCACATCTTTCTAGGAAGAAGGGTTTGTCTACCTCCAAGTCAGGCCATTTTTGCCAAGAATTACCGTATTTTCCAGTTTCGTGAGTAATCTTTTCAAAAACCAATTTCAAACAGCAACGCTTTTCCACAGATTGAAGTTTCTTCCCACTCCCCATCAGTCCAGTCCAGATTCAGGGTTTCTACCAAAGAGAGCAGAGAGGCAGCTGAGATTCAGGCACGAACCCCAGCGTTTTCCAGTTTCAGATGGCAGCTCAGCTATTGGACTTGGGCTTGAGCCCAGTTGCCATCAGAGCAATTTTGTCCAAGAGACCTCTGTTGCTCTCTGCAGGCCTCTTTAAAATGCCTGAACGGTGGCAGAGTTTGTGTTTTGAATGTCTAAGAGAGGTGAATAACTGAAGTTTACGACATCTCGTCTTGCCGGCTGGAGCTTTAATTATTTCCCTTCTGCCCCTCTAAGTAATTCTACCTTCACTTTACATTTCTGATGTTTAAATATTGTTTTTGGGCAGAGGTATACTGTGCATACATTTTCTTTTCCTTGACACATCTCTTCTGATCTACCAGAGAAAATAACAATGGAACTGGGATTTAATAGGCTTATAAAGAGGGTATTGATGTGAAAGTAGCAGCCTAGATTAAAGACCTGGAATGACAAATAAATAATGTCTCATCCAGGTGCACATGCCAGTCACCTTGATGTCAGTTGCAGGACTACCATTAATTCAGTGAGAATAGCATCTGATCCCAAATCCATAAATCCTTTCTCAGCAAGTTTTCTCTGATGATATTCCTGGCACAACCATGACTAAGAAAACCTGAAACTCTCACAAGAACGCCCAGTTTAATGAGATTTCCAGTCCCAGTTTCCATACCAGTAAAAATCCTCAAGAAATCCACATAAATTACAGCCAGGCTTTCTAAAGCTTTCAGTTTCAAATCCACTTTTGAAAAACAACTGACTCCAGCCAGCAGTTGTGCCCTGCCTTTCCAGGGCACCGAGACTACCACTGGTTCTTCTCCATATGCAGCCCTCCTGCAACTTGGCCCTGAAACTGGTCAGAAATAGTGTGAACTTCCAAGAGGCCAACACCACAAGCAGTACAAACTGGTTCCTAAATATCTGGCTTTACTAAATTCCCTTTCCAGCTTCTGCTCCAACAGCTGGAGGCTCCCAGAGTGGAGCTGCAGGGGATTCAGCTATGGTGGTCCAGGATGCCTTGGGACATCCCTGCTCCTCTGCCGGACTACGCACCCAGGCAGGAGGGGCAGAAGAAAGGAACGTGAACTCAGGCCAACCCCATCAACTTGCATTAATTTGAAACACCACTGAAAGATCTTTGCTTGTACTCCTGGCTCTGAATTCAAGGAAATGGAGTAACCAGATTTCCTTCTGCTCCGGGACAACACAGGGACAGCAGGGAGACTAAAAGCACACTTGGGTGCAGAGACATTTTAGTCACTGCAGGCAGCCCACAAAGCTATCCCAGCTGAGACAAGATCCTTGGACCCTTTGTAATCTGTTTGCCTTTCACAGGAGCATCCCACAGAAGCTTCAGTGTTAGAGCAAGCTGCCAGTCCTTAGGTTCACCCCACTGCTCTTTTAAAATCTTCCCAACAGCACTTTTAGAGCTGGATGGGAATTTTCAGCTGAGTTTTGGGATGGGAAGTGATGAGTTGTCTGGCATCCATATATTGATTTCAACACTCCCATTATGAAATCTAGAGTTATACAGGAGCTCTGCCTGGTCTCCTGAGAGCTTACGGGGTGGCCTGTGGATCCACAGCAAGATCTTGCGTGTGTGTGTGGGTGAAAAAGTATTTCATCCCATGCTTAAGCCCATTCCTGTTCAGCAGAGTGCTTAAGCCTCTCATGGTTCTTCAGCTCTGAAGAGAAAATTTCCCAAATTATGTCTACATTTTTTACATATTAGATGTTGAGGAGAAATACAGTGAGGGCATAGCCAAAATCCCTAGATTATAGGACAGGAGGGGCCAATAGAGTTTTCCTTCCATTGAGAACAGGCAGGCAGAATTAGACTTATACAGTAGAACTTGGCACAGGCATAATAATAAATATGATATGAAAATGTCAGGGACCCAGAGGAGCTGACATTAATGTATTGGCTTCTTTAAACCCAAATCCTACAGCGTACAGGCAAATTCCCCCATTAATCAGGGGCAGAATTACACCAGAGATGGTGAATGTACACACTGCAGTTTGCAAGGCCCATTTTAGTTGCTTTCAGCATTTATCTGAACATCTGCAACTTGCAAAAAAAGACCTGGATTTGGGGTTACACCCACCTTCAGTGGAGCAACAATGAAAGCAAAGGTGAGCAGCAGCCAGGCAGGACTTCCTGTTGAGCACAATGAATTCTCCACCAGACCACCAAACACAGTCCAGGGCTTGTCCAGCTTCCCTCAACAGTTTAGGTGATGACATACCAGGAGAAACAACAAATTGCAACCCCAAATATTGGAGTCTGTCCTTTTGCCTGCTACGTGCCTTGCCTTCCTTGGTTGGGTACAGGTGACAGAGGCCTCAAGACAGCTCTGACCACTGCATAGGCTACACTCTGTTTCTACAATTAATATCTTGTTATACAACAAGCATTTCTCAAATCAGAATTACAGGAATCAGCCTTCAGAACAGAAGTTCCCTTTTCACAAAAGGGTGGTGCAGGCAGGTTTATCTTGGCCTCCCTAACTGAGGTGCTCTTTGCCGATTTAAACTTCAGGTGAAAAGCAAATATTCAGGGATTTTCAAACCCCCATATTATACAAGATCAGTGTACATAAAAAAAGTTCCCTTGAATTTTAAAATTTTTTTTAAAGGCTGCAGGCTGGATTTGCACTTGGAACAATCTTTTCCCCTGTGGAGTATCTCCTGATTTACAACTGAGTGTCTGAAAAGAGAATCCAGCATTGCCTGTTTAATGAAGACTTTTAAATGAATCAATTGCATGGTTTTGGTCAAAATTAGCATGCAACTCTATTTCTAAAAGCAAAGTGATACTTTGCCTTAAAAACTAACAGTAAAAGAAGTCCATACACAAAAACAGGCTGACCTCACTACAAGCATCTGGATGCCCAAATAAACACGAGCAGAGGGAATTCTAGCATCTGCAAACTGTTAATTCACCCTTTTCTTCTCTTTTGTAGGCTGGCCAAGTTCAATCTCCTGGTCGCCAACTTCTTGCTCCACTGAGACAACTCGTTGATGAACTGTGCTGGTGATGTCAGTAGCACCACTAATCAGCGTTGGATCAGGACGCCCGACCTGGGGGATAAAGTCTCTTTATATTCCAGCCTGCAAGTGCTTTCTTTTTTTCTTTTTTCCCCTCTCCTTTTTTCCCTTTTGTATTCTCCATAGGATCCGAGATGATGAGTGAAAATGGTAAAGAGCTCCACAGTCCTGGTGGAGAGAGGAACAGACTTCCACTGAGTTGGTTCCCAGTGACACAACAGTGGTGCAACTTGGTGCCTGATTTGCACTCAGTACTGCCTCAGCTGGGAGTGCAAAGCAGCTATCTGCATATCAAACATCTGTAAATCCCCATCCCTCAGTGTGCAGTTGAACAGCCGCCTCAAGGCACTTCCCTCCTGAAAAAACCCTTCCAAGTAACACATGTGAACCCCAGTGCCAGATACCAGTGGCAGGTGCTAATGGCTTTCACAAAGGCTCTCAGGATTTTAATTAGTTGAGTTTAAGTTGCTCATAGTATACATCACTTCCTTTCCTTTTCCAAACTACCGAATAGAAATATGGTTCTCCAACAAAATACCACTGCCACATCCCCTCTGGCCCCTACCCCCAAATTCAACATCCATAATGTTCCAGCTCAGTTGTGGTCACCTCGTTACCTGTCGATAAAGCACGTCCAAGCCACATCAGCTGGGTATCTCCTCAGGCATGCTTCAGCTTTCAGAGAAAAGTAAGAACATCTCAGTGGTGATCAAGACTATACAAGACCTGATTCACCTTGGAGATGCCTGTAACTCCTCCTCATTGCAGAAGGGGAAGGATGAACCTGCTTCTGTCTTTGGTACAACAAGAATCTAAAATTATGTGTGTTGGAATTCCCTTGGGAATCCTCTGCAGAGAGGAAAAAAGGGAAAGAGCTGGAGCTGAGGACTACAAGGAAGAGATTTTATATTCTTGTTGTGCTCTAACACCAGTCCCATCCTATAGAAAAGTTGCACAATTGTCTCTTTCCCTACTGAAAACAGAGTGCAACTACCTTTGGGCTCCATTATGAAGAACCACGGGAGAACATTTACTTTGGAAGCAAGTAACATTGCTGTTTGAGAACTCGGATGAAATGACCTTTAAAGACTTCTTTCAACCCAAACTATTCTATGATTCCTGCTAATAGTCTAATTTAGGATGATCACAATCATTCCTGATGACACTGCTCATCCAGTGATGATTGAGAGAACTCTGAAGGATGGGCAGGGAATTCATCTGTTCTGAGCATGGAAATGATCAAATTCTACTTCTGCTGTTGCTACTCTGGGATGAATTCTTCTGCTTTCATGGCAGCACACAGACATCTACAATGGAGTCTGTATTTATTTTCTTGCAGAGCATCTCAGATATTTCAACCTAATCCATCAACAAATGTGTACCTAAATCCAGCCACCTAAGCCTGCAGATGAGCAAGAGTGCTCTGACTTTCACACAGACAGACTTCTGTTATCACCCTGAGCTGTGGGCAATCTGGCTTCCACCACATCACAGACAACAGCTGGGTCCTCTCTCACCTCTCAGATGCTGTGGGGGCTGGTGGGGTGGTTTAATATGTGCTTTCCTCCACTCCAGAACCGTGGTCCAGAGAAAATTTGCTTCCCTTCTTGACGTGGGAGATGCTACGGTACTTGCATTTCAACTCTGTCTCAGTAAAAGAATATTCTCTATGATATATTTATTATTTTAAGAAACAAAACCCACTGCCTTAAAGCCTACTGATTTGGCTGCTAATAAACATTGCGAAATGGAGCAGCATCTGAATTTCTGAAGCAGTAAATCCAGCTCTCAGCTACAAAACTGACAGGTCTCATGAAAGAAAGAAAGAAAAAAAGGCAAGTAAAACATCCTAAGGAAATTATCGTTCAAATTAACTGCAGACATAAATTTATTCATCTGTTATCATAAGTGTTACTTGAAAATTATTTGCCCATAAAAATGAAATAAACCAGAGTGGGTTTTTTTTCTCAAACATTGACTTCATGTGTATGGTCTTACTTGCCAAAATATTAACTCTTTTTAACAGCCGTGTGCTCTTGGCTGTGTGTCTCTTTCTTGACTGTAAATGGACCTTTATATATTGTCTGTATAAATGAGCTCTAAGGCATTTCACTGTTATTACAGATCAATAATCCCAAGCAAACCATCATGATTTTTAAAACACAAACCCCAAGCAAATGCCTAAACTTTACTTGGAAGTACTCTATTTAGCTACCTTTATTCATTCAAAGGGAAATGTTACCCTGCCCATTAAATGAAAAATATCATTTAACTGCACAAACAAGAACTGCTGTTTCACTCCTAGGGTACAGTTACTGTGAATACAGGTATGGTGAGATTTTCACATCAAGTCTGAACATGGCAAATGCTGGCAGGAGAGGAACAAAGTCTACAGAACTGGGTACAGAGCTGGGTCCCTTTTACCCAGAGCCTGTATTTTTCTTGGAGGAGAGAAAGAAATTAAAGTAGAAAGAATAAATGGCTATTTTCACTTCTATGTGTTTTATAAAGGAATAAATTAAAAGTCTGAATTACTCCAATACATTTAAATAGTGACTAAAGCCATGGAAGGCGGAAGAGGGGGAAATTTATTGAAAAGACTATTTTTTATTTTTAAGAATGAGAGAAAACTGAAAAGTTCCTTTTAGAATTGTGTAATTTTCTTGGTTTTAATACTTTTGACTGGAACAACCCCCCCCAGTCTTTCAACAGCATATAAAAGCTTTGCCTCACTTTATGAAAAACTGTTTTATCTCAGCTTGCTTGGATACTCAAATGCCTGTCCCCTGCCCACTCCTTCGTCCCCAGGATTTGTCTGTTGGATGTTTCACAGCCTTGTGCTGTTACAGGCCAGACTCTGAACCAGCTCTCCTATGATGCACCATAAGATCTTTGCAGCACAGCTCTAAGTGAAACTTTTAGTGGGAATCCCAGTTTACAGGAGAACAATGACACCCAAGCACCTGGGATTCTGATTGACATCTGTGAAAAGTGGACTTGTTCTTCCAGAAGAAAACAGAAAAACTCTGTTTTCCACAAATGCCCAATTTTTTACCAAAAAAACCTATCAGCTGAGAGATTTTGATCAGCCTTCTTTTCAACAGGAAGGCAGGATGAAAAAGGGAGAAAATCTATGCATAAAATAGATAATAACCAGCCCATAAACATGCAGAGTTGCTCAACTAACTTAATGTGCCTGCTCTATTCCACTCAGTTCAATGGCCAATCTTCCATCTGAGAGCTGAGTGGGTGGTTCCAGTGGTGACCTGACCTCCAGATCTGCTGGGACCAGGGTGTGGAATCTGTCCATACATGAAGATTATTTATATCTGGTCAGAGGGGTTGCCCCATGTCCCTCCACTTAGGTGAGCTACGTTTTTTTCCGATGGTAAAGTGCATTTTTTGTTACGGGTACAGGGCTTTACACTCTGCCATGTTTCAACCCAGGAGGGATTTCTGACCCCACACTTTCTGCTGGCAGGCACCTGCATCCTCTGGCTCAGTGGCATCAGGCTCCTGCATCACCAGGCTGCCAGGATATTATCATCTTGTTCTTCATTTGAAGCCACTCACTGGATTTGTTTGGTGGTTTTTGTGGGGTTTTTTTTCGGTTCTATAGTCATTGAGCAGGATACACTGAGCCAAACCTGACTGCAATTTGCAAAGACACCTGTGTGGTGCCTTCTGCCTTAGTCAAGCTCATGAAACTAATTGATTATTAGATGCTACAGAACTACCCATCCATGGCACTGGGATCTTAAAATAAATAAGCTGAGGATGACGCCCAGGAGGTGAACAGAGCCTCAGTCACTGCAAGCAGCTGTGCAAAAGTCAGGTAAAACTTCACTACAGCAACATGCACAAGGTACAGCTCCCTGCAGGGAGTCCACCAGAGGAACAGGCAGGGCTCTGCCTTGGGAGGGCTGTTTTCTAGGAGAGATCCTATTTCCCAGCCTCTTGACTCCAGTGATACCTGGGAGTTACAGGATACCTCTGAGTCCATATGAATCATTCTGCAGGGCTTGGGGCTCCCTCCTAGAGCAGCCCTACTCAGTAAAACTGCATTTGTTGAAGTGTTTCCAAGGTGCTTTTCTCATAATAGGCTTATTTTCTTACTTAGGAAAATACTTATTTTCCTAATTTTATTTTGCAGCACAGTTTTATCTGATTCTTCCTTTCCCAGAAACTAGGATGGAGATTACGAAATTTGGAAAACAATTCATAATACATATATATAATTTAATTACTATTCATTCATTAGTTCCAATATCCTTAAAAATAAGGGATTAATGCAGAGATCACCCTTGGCAAAACGAGCAATATCTTCTGAAGTACATTGTCCAGAATTTTTTTTTTTTCAAATTATTTCCCCTTCATCATGTTAGTCTTAAAGATACAGAATCTTAAATTGCACTGTTCTGGGAGCAAATAAACTCCCACAGACTCTATCATGCCTGTCCTAACTGAAAGTGCATTCCTAAAATTTTGCACTTCAGAATTCATGGGAATAGGAGAAAGCCTCAACTTTCATCAAAAACATCCTTTACTTTTATAAAAGGCAAATCCAAACCCCCAAGGTTTCATAAAACAACTTGAATTCATGACCCAAGCACATACCTAAGAAACTCCTCAAAATTCAAGAACTAGATATAAGGATGCAAAATAGAAGATGTATCAATAAAACCCACTCTTCTAATTCAGTGCATGGGGGAAAAGAGGAAACCAAAATCCTTCAGGAAAAAAAAAACTGCATTTGAATCATGAGAGGAAATGAACTTGCCTGCACTTTGGTCACATACAAGTTTTAGCATTGAAAATATTAATTTTTTTCTTAGTGTTCGCTGCATGAAGAAAAAAACACCCCAGAGAAGAAAGCAGGAATTAATTGTACTTAAAGTAGGGATAGCCTGCAGGGATGGTCCAGTTTGGTAAGAAAAGCCAAAGCGATGCTGGAACAAAGAATCCAAAACAAAAGCTTTCCTTGGCATCTCCCACAGCCCAGTTTTCAATAAATCAGGCTGCGTGTGTCTGGTCTGTCCTGCCACGCTCAGTGCTGGGGAAACAAAACAATGCAGCAGCAAAGGCAGTTTTCAACATCACCAGAAATGGCCCTAAAAGACAAAATGAGAGTTGCTCTTTATGAGCCAGCTTTCCCAAGGGATGCTCCCGGGGAGTTTCAGGTAAGTGCTCTCTGATGGGGACAGGGAAAGAAAGCTCAAACCTCCCAGAAGTTAAAAGTGCCTTTCTATAGAAAGTAACGTGGAATTATCATCCATTGGCTTAATTTCCTTTCTGTTATTAGCACAAACAAATAGCTGCAGTGGGTTGAATCCACAACCCACCTAGTCCAAGATCCTGTCTCAAGCCATGGTCTGTAGCTGATGCCCTGGAAAGATGTCTGGAGCAGGACAAGTGGGCAGTGATGCCCAGTTTATCCTCTCAGCTCCTGTACTGGTTAAGGGATTTCCAAAACTGGAAACTGCTATCTAAGCCAGCATGTTCGATAATCTCTGATAAACCTCGCTCCTTGGGTTAGACATGCTGGTTTTTATGAATGCCTGTCCAATTATGAGCCATCATGATATATTTTCCTACTGTAAAAACAGTTAGGCAAAGCTCCTTGGCCAGAAATATCAGCCAAGCCTGAGATTAAATAAGCTTGGGAAAATTCAGTCCGGATACACTCAAAAAATAAATACATCAAAATGCACGTGTCTCTGCTAAAACCCACAGTCTTTAATCAAAATTCCCACTGAAGTGAGTAGCGAAAGGTGAGTTGTTGCCAAAGTTCATAGTGAGAGCCATGGGATGAGAAGCAAAGTTCTGTCAAAAATGAGAAATTGCCAAGGAGAGGGAGCAGGAGGAGCAGACGGGTTCTCGACACAGCAATCTCAGGCTGCCTTGAAGTCGAGGGAGCTCAAAGAGACACTTAGGCTGGTGCCCAGAATTCTGCTGAGCTGGGCCCTGAACAGTTATTATTTATACTCTTATCACACAGAAATGTGAATTCCATTGGAGAAAGGAAAAGAAATTAAAAAAGGGAGAGAAAGGACAGTAGCACATACTTTCACAGGCTCACAGAAGTACTGCAGACATCTTTGTTCTGCAGACTTCAGGGAGAGCACTTAAACAGGAAGAGGGACACACTGGATTTTTACTTAATGGTTTAAAAGGCTGGTATTTAGTTACACACACAACTCCTGAACTAGTGCAAAGCCCCAGACCAGTCAGCTTGTACAGACACACACCCAAAGCAGCTCAGTCATCCATTGAGAAGCTCTAACTGCAGCAACCCCAGGAGGTTTGAAACCCTGGGCCAGCACCTGGAGCCCCACACACACCTGTGCCACCAAAGGGTTTGTGTTCTGCCACTCACTGCCATCAACACTTGGGCTTACAAATTCAAAACCACTTGAACCATCTCCTACACCTCTGGCCAAGCAGGTCTGGGAAGGGAACAAACAAAACAGCATCAAAAGTGCTTACAGCTTCACATTTCTACTGTGAGACGGAAAACAAAGTGAGTGCAGCCCATGGCTAGACCCAGAGCCACCTCCTACAACAACTCACTCCATTTTACAAGAGGGTCTGGACAAACAAAAGTCCTTCTGCTTCAAAGGGAAGCCTCCTAAGAAAACTTCCTGCAGGGCCAGAGAACTGAAGCATTCCAAACAATTTACTTCCAATCATGGGAACTGAGTAAAACAAAAAATCGTGCCATACCTGCTCCAAAGGCAAAGAAGAAGCTCTTGTCTCTGTTCTCCCTTAGAAGTGACATCACTCTTCTCCCCATCCTCTCATTCCTCTTGTAGATGAGCTCCTGTCTGAAGTAGCTGTCTATTTCCTGAGCTGTCACCTGCTCATGGGGTGGGAGTGTTGTGTTGATGAAGTTTGGGACCTGAAACAGAGAGAGAGGCCATAGCTCAGGTGATACTGGTTAAGGAACCCACAAAACACTGCATGTTTTAATCCAGCCTTCTTTAAGCCACCTGAGCATCACTATCACACAAAAAAATCACTAGAGGATCAGAGCATGGGAGGTTGTTAGGAACTCTAAAAAAAAGAAAAGAAAAAAAATCTCAATGAACATACTTTTTTTTTAAAAAAAAGTGCAACTAGTATTTTACTAGAGGACGTTTTAGTTAATGGCTGTTTAATACCAAGTTCCTGTGATTGGTTCTCAGCTGAGGTCACCATGAACTAAGTACAGACTGTAAGATTTGGCTTGTATCTGTGGCTTTTTAAGAACCTAACAGTTTCAAAAGAGGAAAGGATAGCAAATGCAGACACAGTAAGATGCACACAGGGTAAATCCCCTTATCCTTACATGCTATTAGGTCTCACAAGAGACCACACATTGCAACACCTAAATCCCTGGAACATTCCTGATATGTCTGAGGAAGAGATTTTCACAAGAACTGCTCCTTCAGTCCCTGCTTTTGTGAGATGTTCATAGACACAGCAGAAAGGCTGAAACCCCAATGACCATTTCTCAGGGCAGCAAACCCAGGAATGAGCCAAGATCCAAGCTGTAATGGACAGATAAGCCAAAAGTCTCTGATTGTTAGGACAACAACTTGTTTTGACACAGTGAAGGTCCCAGGTCTGCCACAAGGGTTTGGGAGCCCACGTGCCCTGCAGAGAGAAGAGCTGTAAGGGGGCTGTAACAGGACTCAGGCACATTCTGGTCATTTTCTGTGCCTCACCACTGGAAAGCAGCTTAAGCTGCAAAACCCAGATTCAGATTTCTGAGTCCCCAGGTACATGTAAAGCTGCCAGGATTTCCAGTGTTAATCTGAGTCAGTTGTAATGACATTGCATGCACAACCCATGAGGGGACCATCCCTCACTTGCTGTGCTGACTTGGTGCAGTGACTCTGTTACTTCGGTTAATTCTTTCTCTGGTTTTCTACTACACAAATTTCCTGTACTCATTTTCTAAAACTTGCCTTTAGCTTTGTTTTTCAGCCCACCTCTTCCCATTCCACTTGGCCACATGGTTTTATCACAACAATTTTTGTCTCTTCCCACCCTCTTCACTCATAATGCCTCTCAAAAAATTTTCAGCAAGTCCTAGGGAGAAAAACTGATTTCCATCTTCTCAGTGACTCTCTTTAAAGCTTTTTCATTGCTGCCTCATCTGCATCACTCCTCATATATGTGAGGGACCAAGCAGCAGAGATTTCTCACCGTGCACTATGCAGGATGAGTCTACACCCTGCTCTGGATTCCCACCAAAGGCTGTTCCCAGTTGAGTGAGACAGAAAAGGGGATCACATCTCCTGAACCAGGGAATCCCAAGGGGATGGAACTAACACTCCATGTAAGGGACACTGCCCCAGCCTATTGGGTCTCACAGACCAGCTGGACCTTCGACTTTCCAAACTGCTTCTCAACCTGCTTTGCCAAATCACTGTGCTCCTCACAGCATGTCCTTCTTTGAGGGTTCAGTTGCATTACCCTGAGCCATTCCTTCCTCCAGGCTTTCCAGCATGGCTTGGCCTCACCAGTGTAACTTGTGAACTCCTCAAAGCATGGAAGTACTTTGCACCTTGTTCTCAGTTTAGGCCTGAGCCAGCACTCAACAAGTAACAAGTCCCATTAAGTCAGACCTACTGGAGACACCAGTTTCCTGTGAAAACCCAAGGAAGCTGCCCCCATGTCTGGCAAGAATATGTGTTTGTCTCTAAGGGATGAAGGAGCAGACTGATGCTGTCAGATAAAATGCTGCTGGCTACAGCAGCAAAGGATGTAGTGGCTTCTATTCCTGGTGAAAAACAGGGAGAAATTTATATTGTAGGAATGAAGTCTGAGGAATGAGTAGCCATTTTACACTAGCAAAAATCAAAGTACAAATCAATTGGTCCATGGAGGTAGCACAGGCCTTTGCATCTCCTCTATACTGGGGCTCACAGGCAGGAGTCAGGGAGGCCTTTAGGCACTGAACTGGAAGGTCACATCTTCTGGAAGCATCTGGAGGCTCAACACTCACATCAGAGAAGCCTTTTCTTCCCTGCTTCTGGCTGAAGGGAAGTGAAGGCTGGGACCTTTTTGAATCACTTGAGATGCTTTGGGGAAAGCAAAGTACAGCCTTGCCTGTGAGCACAACCTGCTCCTACACAAAGCAGAAGCAGCAATGCTGAGGGACCAAGCAGCTTTGTGCATCCCACTGCTGATGGAGGTCGAGACAGCCTAAAAACAGATGTTGTATAAGGTCTTTGCCAAGAAGGGAAGCACCTTTCACCTCCTTGTGCAACTCCATCACTTGCAATCCCACATCAAACATTCAACCTACAGTTTGTTCCTTCTCCTTATCTAACCTAAAATACAGTACACAAAACAGAGCCATTTACTTGCCTTTCCACTCCACCTCCCTTTCTTTCCTTCTCTTCTGTGGGAAAAAGTTTGCCAATGGCAGAGAGATAAACTTAAAACCAAGGACTGGGTTTTGTCAATGTTTCTTTTGCTTGCCCAAAGAACAAGACAAAGGAAAGCATCACCTAGAGAGGCGCAGCATCAGCTACAGGTCCTGCTGCACCGTGTGCATTCCTGCATTTCTAATGCCTGGCAAAAATAAAATCTGTGCATGTGTTTCTGCATGTGTGTGGCAGAGGACAGAAGATAAATGGCTGCAGTAAGTATGCCCCTACACAGTAGTGCAACCACACTCTGAGCTGTGACACTGGCCCCATTAATCACCTCTGCTCCTCCCTGTATCCAGGTCCTTTCCACAGCCACTGACACACACCATGCCTGGCTTCAGGGAGACAGCTGCTCCTGTTGATTTAAGAAACCCTTAAACCAGACAGGGATCAGGAAGTCAAGAAACAGTCACACGCAATTAGGAAACTGTTAACTGGAGCCAGAATTTAAGTTTTGGGGTTTTTTTTTTTTTGAAAAGAGAAGACCTGTTATTTTAAAAGGATCGGCTAAATAGGCACCAAAAGGATGAACCTTCCCCCTTCTACTTTTATTTTGTTTCCATTCAGTGAAAAAGTAAATTAACATTTTAATAATATGTATCCATTGTTTTTGAGCTGAGAGAAAATGAATGAGAGATTTGCTGTGCAATTGGGAGAGGGACTGATCTCTTAATAATAGCTGAATATTGCTACCAGTATTTAAATGTACAACAGAGTGGATGATGTGACTGTTGAAAAATCCAAACTTCTAATTTTGCTGTTCACCTAGGAGTGTAACAGATGGATCAGCAGAAAAACACATCACCTGGGGTGTGCTCACTTGTACTGGATACACATGACAAGAGATAGATTCTTTATTTCCAGTCTTTGCAAGCTGTGCAGTTTTCTGAGAACCCAATCAACTCATATTTATATATAATTCTAGTGGAAACTCAATAATGTATATCATTGACTTGTTCAAAATAAAGAATATTTTGCTTTACCAAATAAGGTAGCACTCCTTCTTTTTTCTATTTCTATTCCCTTTGGGTTATAGCTCTCCTATGGACAGTACAGGTGGACTCCAAACTCAGTCATTAGGTACACTCTGGATTTCTAAGTTAAACTTTTGAGGTTAAAGAAAGGGACTATGAGAATAAAAAAGAAATCCCAGCCTTGCAAAAATTTCTTCTCCTCCCCACTGTCTGTGTATTTTTACTTGAGTCAGTATCCCTGATGGAATATATGTGTGGATAAAGCTCTGTACACACATCTGAGCTCACAGTGGGATGTGGGCCATAATTCTTCACCTTTGAAGTCAGTGGGAGCTTTAGGGAGAAGAAAGAGGAAGGATTGTGGAGTGGTTATGACACTACACTGAAAAAATGGTTCTGCTCCCATGGGTGATACAAATCTCTTACATGATCACAAGCATGTCATTTGGGTTTAAACCTTCAAAGGAAACTCAGCACTTAACCTCCACTGAGTGTCTTTGAAGCATTTGGCTTTATTCCTCCTGTCTCTCAAAAGTCCATCTGTAAAACGGGGACAGCAAGACTTTCTACCTTGATGTTACATACAAGGCCCTGGCTCAGTCTGGCTCTGAAGGGACCCAAAGGAAGATCCAAAGTCCAAGAGTATGCTCAGCAGTAACCTCTCTTCCCATAAACTTCCAGAGGCTTGGATTCTGCTGCAATCATCAGCATAAGAGCTAAGAAGACACTTCAGCTCAGAAAAATGCATAAGCCATAGCTAAAGATCTATGCTATGCTTTCAGCTTTGTCTGTAGAGACAAAGAAAAGATTAAAAAAAAAAAAAAAAAAGAAAAGCAAAATATATTGGTGCAGCATCTTTTATCACATTTAGGGCTTACTGCCAAAGCTCAGCTGAAAACTCATGGACATGAAACTACATTAAAAGTACATTTTTAAAATTTACTATTTTTTAATATTTGGACAAATATTCTGGGCAGAGGCACAACGCCAGAGTTGTAAGTATCTATCTGCAAATAGTTTTTTTGGACACACATAAGCACCATCAACTTTGATTATGGGGGTTTTTTTCCTACTTTAGATTTATTGGCTACAGTGAAACTGCTCTAGACTCAGTCCAGTATCAAATCATTATCAGATGTGGAGTACCAGTGTTATTGTTCCTACTCCTATGCATTACATTTCCCAATCCTCTGATAACCTTTTTTAGCCTCGTTCTGTTCCAGTGATGAGAGTGTATTTCTGGAATGTGCATTCAAATAGTAATATTTTGTCAATCAAAACCCAATAGTACCAACACTGGAATAAAGGGCTGTGCACCTTTCCTCACCTGCTTGTGGGCAGACATGATCTTCAACCATAGTTCTACTTGCAGATGAAGAAGAGGAAGCTGAGATAGGGAAATGGGAACCTCTGCCATGAAATAGACAGTGATCCTAAAACCTCTCCAGCTATTATCTTCCTATATCTTGGTCAGTCCCCTTGGCTTTTGAGACTCCTCTCTTCCAGCCTCATCTCCTATGAAATACCCAAACTTCAGACGGCTGCAAGTCCAGCATCATCACCAAAAGCTGCAGGGCAATCTCTTAGCAATGCAAATGCCTTATTTCCTTATTTCTCCTTCTCTCCCTAGAGCATTCACAGGCTAAATAGTGAAGACAGAAGGCAGCACACCCAGGGTCAAAAGGGACAACCATGGCAAGGTAGAGAGTTGTCCATCAGCCTCCAGATTCCCAGTCCAGCACCTCAATACAAACCCCATCCATCCCTCCCTGACAAGAGGGCTCTGCCTCCATACTCAGGATCCTTATCTCCAGTTGCGAGCAGGGAGTTGTTCCCAGATCACGACAACTACATTAATTTTTTAAAACATTATAAAGATTGGGTTCTCTTTATTAGTCTTCTGGTTTATGAGCTTTATGTGGGCAGAGGCCAGAAGACAAGTAAGGGATTTTGCTTTGAAGGATTTTCCCTGCACCATGCAGGTCAGGAACCTTTATACAGTCGACAGCACTACACCAGATAAGGATCTCAAGAGCTGACAGGCAGCTTATGGGGGCTGCCAGGGAGCCAGAGAAGCATCCCAAAATGTGCTGGCTCCTCCAGCAAACTGAACAGCCCTAAATTCACACCAGCCCTTCTTGGGTCACAGGCTGACATCTGAGCTCGAGTTATCATTCCTTTATGAAGGGAGGATACCCTTCTGTTAACCAGCCTTGACAAGGCATTGTGGCTTTTACTGCAGAGCTGCAAAATATACTGCTCTGGACTTGGAAGACACCTGTTTTCCCCTGATTTATGGACCCTTCTGGCATCTGGGACAGCAATATCCTCTTACTGCAGCCTCTGATAGGAAGGATTGAAACAGTGCAAAGTGAATGGGCTGTGAGAACAAGTATCTCCAAGAGGAGGACATGGCTGCCACAAAAGCAAAAGATGCTGCCAACTCAAATGGTTTTTCTCCAGTGCTCCCAAGTTCCTGTCATGAAGGAAACCAGCAATGGCCAAGGAGGGAGTGTTAGGTTAAAATGATTTAACCCAAAGCCCAAAGTTGACAGCTGCCAAGAAGATAAGCTTCCAGCTTGTTATGGAAAAGGGAAACCAGGAAGGAGTAGTTTCCAGTTTGAGCATGTGATTGACCCATTATGGCTTTCTTTTAAGCAACAAAATTTAAGGTAATATATTAAAAGTCTGCGTGGATTGTAAAAGGAGTCTTTCATCTTTGGAGTAAAGTTCATTTCCATCACTCCTTTTCCAGAGTTGGAGCACAGAAAAGATGTTTTTTGCTTGAAGGGAAGTGAAGTACAAAAGCAAGAACATTTCTTAGGACCAACTCTGGGGAGCCACTTGTGGCCATGAGCTAATCCTGCCCAGCTCCCATCAGTGCTCAAGGTCCATAGATGTTGCAGTTACATCACAGCTCATGTTAGTGAGATTCCTCTAATTGGCCTCTCTGATTTAAAGCTAGTGGGATACCCCTCAGCATGGCATGGCAACTTGAGTGTGAAAGCAGAGGTCTTTGAATTTCAAACTGGCTACCTCAGGTCTAGGAGCCACTGGAGCATCTAAACTTGTAAATGCAGGAAAATTATAAACAGGAAAAGATGTGGAGGGGAAAAGCAGGCTGAATGCCAGTGAAGTCTCTATGGACAGTGCACGATACTTTTAAAAACCAGCTTTGCAGGTGACACTAAAGCTGTAGGAGTCACTGCTGGCCTGAGTGTGAAGCTGCCTGCAGGCAGGGTGGGCTGCAGCCCAGGGACACTCCTGTATCTGCAGTTTCAGCCCCTGCTGCACCTGTGTGGAGACCCTCCCTGGGAGCACCAGACTCACCCTGCCAGGGCTGTTCTTCCAGGTGGCACCTGGCCAAACAACAGCTGTGTGTCCTGCCTACTTCTACCTTCTCTGACCATTTGGAACAAAAAAAAACATGTTTTGTTTTTTTTTTAAAAAAGGCAGAAAGGCCACAGGGATGGGCTGTGCATCTCACACACTCACACACAGCTTGGGGGGTGATACATCTACCCCTGCTAAATAAGACTTTCAACAAATCCCTGAGAAGTCATGACCTCCTTGTATGTTTTCTATTTGTTTTTCCACACCAGTTAAATAGCTGCTTTCTGAGCATTTGGTAAAAAAAAAAGGAAAAGAAGAAGCAAGCAACACCAACCCCTCCTCCAAGGCCTCCCTCCCCACCCTAACCCCATCCCTGCTCCCCTTGGTGGTGATGCCAAAATATGCAGCCAGCCTCTCTATCTGAATGAATGTTTTGATTAAAGAAGTCTTAACAAAACACAGTCAGAACAATGATCCCAGCCCCCCTTCTGCAAGCTTCACCCAACTTTGTGGTGTATATTTAGGACAAGATTACAGGGACCTGTCCATTAATTGACCAAGGACGACAAACTTGCAATGTATGCAAATAAAGGTTTGGGTTTTGGAGGGGAGGGTAAATCTTAACAACCTAATGATACTCTTGCCATACTTAAAACCCTTTTAACATTGGGATTTTTTTTTGAGGCCAGCTTTCACGAGCTTGCAAACATATGGAAAAGTTCAAGTTTTTCTATTTCCCTTCCAAATGCTTTCTTTTCTTTGACAAAGAATATTTTTTCTGTTCTGACACTGAAACCATCACCTATTATATTGCCATGACACCCAAGTAAAGATACTGATCAAAGGGCAAAGCAGGGCAATAAAGTGAAAAAACTGGGGCCAGAAGGTTTGGGTTTGGGGTTGGTTTATTAAAGAACTGTAATTCTTTTTCCAAAGATATTTTTCATTTTGTCTTCTGTTACACAGTGGGAGAACAGCTGGTTAATAGTGGGTACAAACTTAGGTTTGGTTGTCTTGGATATGTATTGTTCAGGGCTCTTCAATGACTTTCTTTCCATCCGTGTTCAGTGAGATTCTAGGAAAAGCCTGAATGTGTATGTGAAGTTTGCAATATTATTTTAACCCGAGGTGAGTCTGATCCAAAGTATACGATTTGCACAGTATCACATAACTTAGCAAGGAGCAGAAATCTGGTTTTTAACACAACAGCAGCTGGGCTGGACACAGGACCTCCGGAGCTGACCCTGAAGGGAGTGCATTGCAGAGGTGGCTCTCCCTTCCTTTTTGGTCCTAGGAAAAATCCAGGCTTCTCCCAGTCCTACCAGCTTTCTAGTTATACTGGTATCTGGAACAAACTGGATGATGGTTTTGGAACTGATTTTAATTTTCTTTAAGGTGTGTTTACTTGAGGGGTCTAGTGCCAGATGAAAAGATGTAGATGTTTCTTTCTCCAAGAAAGCCTTTAGAAATGGAACAAGAACCAGTGAGGAGAAAAATCAGGAAAAATTCAGATTAAGTTACCCTTGAAATGGATTTCTTTGCATCCGAGCTGGTGGAACTCTACAATCCTTGGGGTTTATGAGTATCAGCTCTCTCAGAGGAATATCCAGGTCTGAAGTCACCATCAGAGAGCTTAATCAGTTCACAGTGGAGATACCTGCTCTATGACATTCACCATTTGGTCATGCACACCAACAGTGTCAGATCAGGAAATGTTGGGTCCAGGAGTACCCAAGAACACAGTCTTTTCAATAATGTCTAACACTAATACTGACAAGTCCTGCCAAGCCAACCAAGTTGCCCCCTGGTCCCACTTTTCCCCTCTCACTGTCACAATAAGGAGCAAATACACCTTCTAGATAAAACAAGAAAGAAAAAGCACTTTGTACATTCAACCAACAAGATACTATTTAAAATACTAACAAGTCTTTTTCATTTCTTTTTAGCAAGTCTTTCCAAAAAACACTTCATAAACCAGCTCTTTAAAAGAAGGGAAAGTAAATGCTTTACAGCAAACATACAGCACTGCACAGAAAGCAGCACCTTCAGCTCCAAATATTTTTACCAATCACTCTTTCATACTCATTTATGGTCTATTCCCTTATTAATAAATAAAGATAGTCGAGAATCCTTAAATGTTTTAATGTAAATCAGCCCTTTTCTATGGGTGAATATGTTCTTTTTCTAATAATGCAGCAGTCTGAAAGGAAAATCTTAGCTTCTAAATGTCTTGTTCCAATTTCTCCCTGACTCTCTTCTCTTACATTGCCTTCTTCATGGAAAAAGGAGGAAAAGTACTTCCAAGGTGAAACAATTACAAATGCAAACGTGTAATGAAAATTTTCAAGCAAGAACAACCTATTTTCAAAACCTGTAGCATGAAAATTATCTGGGCATGTTCCAGATTATTAATAAAAAAACAATCTCTGCGATGTTTTCCGCAGCACTGCCATCAACAAGTAGACTTCACTCTCAATCTGGATCTGCAACCAATTTTCTGAAACACATAAGCCAAAATACAATATTGCTCCAATCTGGAATCCTGTTCTGACATAATATGAAAATTAGACTCTGGAAATTTTGGCTACACTTCTGTTTTTGCATTCACTTCCAAATGCTCACAGTGTACCAAAACACGGAGCTGTAACTCAGGTGCAAGAGGAAAGAAATTACTATCCCAGCACAGCAGAGCAGGAGCTTTTCTGAGCCATGGGAAGGCAGCCCCACCTGCAGCAGCATCTCCAGAGAGGAGAAGGCGGGGGACAGGCTCTGCTGGCTGTGGGCACTGAGCACTCGTGTCACTGAGCACCCAGCTGGCATCGGGAGTGCCACCAGCGTCCTCCTGACAAACACTCCTGGATGTGGGACTGTCCCTCTGCCCAGACCCACACTGGTAACTCGTGGGATGGCTCCCCTGGCCCCAGAGCCAGCCTTGCACTCACTTTGGACAGCCCACAGCCACTTTCCCTGGAAGGACGAGGGGCTGTGCCAGTTCGCCTGCACTTTGTTACAGCTGAGGACGATAAGATCCTTCCAGAGCCCTGCCTTACAACAGCTGTGCCTTCAGTTCATGGATTTATCTTCCTCTGCCCTAGATAAAACTCCATTCCTTGGACAAATTAGGTCTGCTTGTCATTCAACACTCTACCTAATGGTCTCATCTGTGTGTTTCTGCAGTTACTGAAGCTGGAGCATTCCACAGATAGTTGTCATTGATTTGAGAAGTGAGCCAGAAATCCAGTTGTATTTTATCCAAAATGACAACGGGGCAAGTTAATGATGTAATTAGAATTATCAGGACCCTTAAATCTTACAGGGCAGGTTTCAGTGAAGGACAATAACATTTTTAAAGGGGTGCATAACACAACCTGGTGATTTATAAACAGCAAGTGCCTTGTGAAGTGAGGCACTAAACATTTTCTTCTTTAGTTTAGGGAGGCTGGTACTGACATGGGCTTAGTGTATGAATCTCTAATGTCATGTTATCAAGATCATCATGCTTTTCAGAAGGCAACATGCTCTATCTAAATCCACATTAACCCACGGCATTTTGAACTGCAGGGGCAACTTGAGATATGGGCAGCATCATTCCAGTAATGAATCCAAAAATCTTGGTTGTTCCTGATGGACACAGCTTGAAGGAGGAAGCACAGCCTCTGAAAAGGGTTGAGACCTGTCTGCAAGGTGTGGTGACCACCAAACAACTTCACTGCACAGCTTTTTTAACTGCATGGGAGGAAGCCAAGACCTTACACCTGCTCCAATGAGAAGATCATTATGCTGAGCTCAGCACAAAGCCTGCAAACTGGGTTAGTCACTCACTTGATTTATTCATTTTGATATTTAGTGATGGCTGGGCCTGCTGGGATGAATACAAGGCCTGCTGAAGGCATGGAAATATTGTCCATTACTTCAATACAATCTAACACACAAACCATAAAGGCTCTCTGGATGAAAGATGCTTTAGAGGAGTCAGATATGACCCTTGCCCCGTGCAGCTAACCCTAAATGGGACCAGACAAATAGTTAAGTATGCAACCTGGGTAGTTGGGCCAGTAGAAATTGTCTACAAAGTCACCAGCAAAGCTGCAGGTCTCTGACATGCCATATCAGCAGTGAGAAAGGAAAAACCATCTTCTCCTGGGACAGGAGCCTCTCCTCAGGTCAGGAGAATGGCTGGGACAGAAGATGAGACACAAGAGTTGGAGACCACAGCTGTAATTTTTGGGAAAGGCTGAAGGATAAAAATCTCAGCCTTGGATTTTCAATTTTCCTCTTAATGAAGAGTACACAGAGGTACAAGGAAACATAGAAACAGCTAATTCAATGCTGGCAAAGATGAATTTGCTTTACAGAACTCTCCTTAAAAACTGAATAGCTCAAAACTGACCACAGGAAGTAACTGGTACAAAAGTCCCACACAATAAATTGTTCTGAACCATACTTTTTCTTCACTGAGGCTTTGGGTCATTAGGCAATTTCTCAGCTATCTCAGGTAAAAAAAACGTATCATCTGGAGACAGATAATTTTCTTATTTTGAACTAACAGATTTTTTGCATTTTTATACTTCTGGACACACTGACCTCAATTCTCTAGTGAGAGCTTCAGACAGAATACAGAAGTTAAAACTACTTATCTAATCCAATACATTTTTGCTTTTAGGGAACATTTTCAAAAGCAGAGGAAGAAACTGACTTCTTTGAGGGGAAGAATAGTCTGGAGCAAGAGCAGTAAATACACCTATCCTATCTTTAGCTCAGAGTACTTTCTCTTCGGTATCATTTTGACTCTCTGCCCAGAAGCCTCTTGATTGCAAAGGTCACAAGAGAATCAAGTGTTTGAGGAAGGCTGTTGAAAAAAGAGAGATGTTTCCTACTGCACTTTTGGGTCATAATCTAACTTAGTAAACTCAGCCCCATAAAATTTTACGAAGTTTAAATAAGCATTTTTACATTTGGAAAAATGGTGCTTACAAACAAAATTTTTAAAAAATTGAGAGAGGGAGAGGAATGATGAATGTAATACAACCACAGGAACGCAGAGGTGTTTCCTCTTTCACTGTTCTTAATTAAAATAAAATTTAAAAACCCCACTGAAACTGAGAAGGGCTTGTTTACTCCTCCACTCTAATCAGGGCTGATGGCTCTGGGAAAGGAAAGAGTCAGGGACATGGGGCCCTGCTCACATCCCTTCATTTTGGGCACCCTGGCTAAGCTGCACTTCACAACCCCAAGGCCAGCAGCATCTCCCTGGTGTGCTCCTGTCCCTACCCATGGGTGACAAAGGAGCTGTCCCCGACCTAAAATCTCCTTTGGACTCGCAAGTACCTTTTCCTGCACTTCTCCTCCCAGCACCATCCTGTCTGTGCACGCCCTTGGCACAGTCTTGGTCCCAGAAGGACTCTGCCCTCTCCTCCCAAATGCTGCAGGACTCAGGAATGTGCAGGAAACTGCACACATCCCAAACTCTCTTGGGGAGCCTGAAGAGGCTCAAGGAACTAATCTGTAACATGTCAGATCAACAGTGCTGGTATTTCCTCTTCTGGTCCTTTCTGCTCCAGGATAATTTTTGCTCTAAAGACACCTCAGCATCTTGCAGACAGCTGCTGAAGATGCTTCATCTCTAAAGAGTCACACTGGAGGCATTTAGGAAGTGACTGCACCCACATAAATACTCTCCCTCTCCCTGCCACTGTCCCCACAGCAACCTGAGAGTTCATCACCTCCTTCCCAGTCCATTCCAGCAACCTCAACCATCAGCTCTGAACTCAGCCAACTGATGGACACCTTTACTTTTATTCTGCAGCTCCTGACAACCTTCAAGGGACAAGCAGGCATGAATAACCTTAAACAGACCCCTAGATTAGTCCTCAAAGAGTGAGAGTCACAGCCTTCTGCACTGGATAGAGTTGAATTTCCTGGCCTCCACCATTCACATTCATAGGTGTTGATTCTTACAACTCCATTCCTGATCTTTTCTTCCATTCTATGGGGTATTTCAAGGCTGTGTTAACAGTACCAGCTCCAATTCTTATCAGACCTCTAAAGAGCTGGGACAGCAGCTGGCTATCATGGAAGAATGGACACACCTTCTAAAATCACTGTGGCACTGTTGTGTCCTGGGCATGGGTACCTGCCCTGAACTGCAATAGACTCAGCACATGATAAATCCCTGTGCCTACATTTAATATCTCCAGAGAGAGATCCCATGGGGGATCTTTCATGTGTAATATCTGGGCCAGGCTAATCTAGTTTGGTAACCAAATGGCAAAAACTCTCCATGACAGACAGAGTCTTTCATCCTTGCAAAAACCACACAGAACAAACTTTGGAATGACCCCAACTGGCAAAACCTGACTAGAATAGGGAGTTTATTTTACATTTTAATTTTCTATTTTGTTCTGCTTGCAGTTAAAATAAATGGTATAAAGCTGGTTTATAAAAACACTACCAAACAAAAACCTCTTTACCCAACAGTACTGCACAATATTTAGAGTTCTGCAGGGACCAGTATACATAGAGGGATTTTAATTTTCCATGGCCTGTAAGTGTTATAATCTCCATCAACTGCATGCACTCTGGGACCATGACTAACAGCAATGCTTGAACTGTGTCTGGCTGTTGGCTTCTTTCTTCTGTCTTTAACACTGTTTTGAAACTCACACTTGATCCAATAATTTGCAGGGATAAAGAAGTTTTTACAGCAAACGGTTCCTCTCAGGTCTAACCCACAGGTCTGTTATAGGACAATGTGACAATAAATCAGAGGTGTCTGTGAGTCCATGCAACTGCTATGAATGACCACAACTTGTCTTAGGGACAAAGGCTTTACTTATCAGGGGAAATTACACTGGTGGAGATTAAAATGTGACACAGAACATTCAGACACCAGGACTGTCTTCATGGGTTTGACTACGAGCAGTCCTTTATAGCATCCATGGCAAATATTCCACCACATCTTGCTTGTTTATTCCTTGTTTATCACATGTGCTGTGCCTCAACATTGCAGGAGCAGTTACAACAACTGACTTCTCCAGGATCTTCTAAAGTCATGAGCTCTCTACCTTTTCCAACTCACAGCCCCCATCTTTAAAGATGTGTTCTTACCCAAGTTGCTTTCTCCCTTTCTCCCCTTACTTTTCAGTGCAAGGCTGACCAGCTTTGGCAGCTTTGGTACCACACATTCTTGTGTTTCAGTGAGTGCTGCCCCGTGAACCACCCTGGTATATCCTGCTCAGTCATGCTAAAACAATGCTTCACTTCCTAGGACTGAATTAACTGGGACAGCAAAGGGGATTTATCTCACATTGGGGCCCCACTCACTTGCCCAGCTGTTCTGCTGAGAAACAAGTGACTCACAGAGCCCTGTGCAACCCAAGACAGTGATGGCAAGATAAAATGTCTCAGAGACCTCTGCCCCAATCCACAGGCTGAGCTGACCCTGTCTCAGTTCTCTCTTGAAGTCACATATATCCCCTTGATTTGCATTTGCTAATGGTAGTCTGCTATCATGATTTAATTCTTTCACTGGCAAGACACCTACAACACTGTGGCTATCAAATTTACACACATTTGCCCCAGGTGAGTCACTACACCTGAGGAACCTGGGAATATTTATCAAAAAAAAGAGATGTCAGAGATGACATCCAAAGACCAAGTTTTCATAGAATTAACCAGAAAGGAGAAAGAGGGACCTAAGTATTAAATGAGAATCTCAGTTTGCCATGAAGCACCAAACTGGTCTGGAAAGCAGATTTCTGCTCTCTTGAGAGTTTTTAATAGCTTTGGATAACTAAGATAAACAGAGATGAAGGGCTGCCTGAGACACATACAAAATTATTGAATTATGACATGTTTGAGAGGTTATTTACCTTACAGACTATTTACATAAGGTCCACTTCCTCTTCATATAAAGGCCCAAACATTACAAAGATTCCCCCCTGCCCCCTCCCCTCCCCTTATTGAGGGGTCTGCATTCAACAGCCCCAAACATCCAGAATTAACTTTTTTTCAAGAACATCCCTAGGAAAGTTTTCCAGGCAGTCCATTCCTTGTTCCCAGTAACCAGCAACAGGACAAGAGGAAACAGCCTCAAGTGGTGCTAGGGGAGGTTTGGATTGGGCATTAGGAAAAATTTATTCATCCAAAGGGCTGTCAAGCATTGGAACAGGCTGCTCGGGGAAGTGTTGGAGTCACCATCCCTGGAGGTATTTAAAAGACGTGTGGATGTGGTCCTTGGGCACACGGTTTAGCTGTGGACTTGGCAGTGCTGGCTTAGCAGTTAACTCAATGATCTTGGAGATCTTTTTGAACCTAAACCATTCTATGATTCCCCAGAGCCTGAGCAAAACCAGGGAAATTCCACTCTCTCACCAGGCAAATGAGGCACGTGTGGAAAGAAAACACAGGGCATTAAAAGAAGAGGGGGAAGAGGAGTCAGAATATGAAGTGATGACTGGGATATTGCTACTAAAGCAGCTGATTTTTCCTCACTTCTCTGGCCCATCTGGAACAGTTCTGCTCACCTGAGAAGTGTCATGGTTGAATATCACAGCATTCAGGTCTCCACAATTGTAGTGCTTGATGAGATCCTCAGTGGTGTAAGGGGCCTGCAAACTCCCTGCTCGAAGGCTTTCGTGTTGGAGCAGAGTTTGGTTTAGAGCAAACAGGACCTGCAGAAAAACAGGCAGGAAAAGACAGAAAAAGTTAAAGGTAGTAAGAATCAAAACTACAAGGACTAAAGGACAAAATTTTGAAAGACCTTCCTGCACCTGAAGTCTACACCCCTGATCCATTCTGGCCCAGAGTAACAAGGGATGGTCTTTAGGCATTCCCAAAAGGAAAAGCATTCAGGTGCAAGACCCTATTATATTCTCCATAGAGTAAAACTTCACAACAGATACATACATATTGCTCAGAGGTCACAATCTCAGAACTCTTGGGCTGTCTGTGCTGGTTAATTTGCTACATGACAGACACTGGAATGGAGCTGCCCCTAAATGAGGAAACTTCTGTTGTCTTTGACTGTTTCCTGTCCCCTAGCTTAAATCCAAAGCCCAAACTCAGTTGAAATATTTTTAATCAAAAAATCAAAGTCTTCTGAACTTCTGAAGTCACAAGCGTTGTATTGTGACTTTGTGCACTACTGTAGTAACATAAACTTTAGGAAATTCATTATTAGTCTCCCTCCTTTAGGTTTTCTTCCTTTATCCACCCATTTGCAAAGTGAAAACAGAGACAGAGATATGTAACACTGTCCCAGCAGACTGGTCCAGTATCTCATACCAAACCTGAAAAAAAAACCCCAAAAAAGCAGAAGCACTATTTACTGTGTAATTTTGGGTAACCAAAAAAATAAACGTCCTTAACTATTACATATTTTCCTTGAATTACCAAAAACCAAAAAACCCAAGCAAACAAGTAAAAAGCCCCCCACCACAAAAAAACCCCCCACAACCCACCCAAACAAACAAACAAATAAAACTAAACAAAAAAAGAAAAAGACCACTATATTTCACATGAGATACCAAAATTCTTTTTAGATTTGTGACAGAATATGGGAGCAATTTATACCAGTTATTGAACCACCAAATCTGGCCTTTACATGTTCCACTTTCCAAGAACCTTCCAAAGAAACTTGATAAAAAGTAGATTAATAAATCAGAAGAACAGCAGTGACGACTTTTGTCACGAACTGTATAAATAAACAAACACACTTTTCCTAAAATAAAGTGGAATGTGGTGACTGCAAATTCAGAGCTCTGAAAAATTATATTGATGAGTCATTTTTCATTAAAAGACTCCTGCACCCCTCAGTCTTATATTTCACCACTTTTTGAGCTTTTCTCACTTATAACAGCAGAGCCCCATCCTTCCTAGAGAATAAGAATCATCTTAAAATCTGAGCAAGGTAATCCCTGCTGAACTGCAGTCTGGGACCTGAATTCTTACCTTCTTAAATTTTAGCAACTGAACTCACTTTAAGAAATGAACCACAGAGGAGTTTAAAATCAGCAATTTACATATGTATTTGCAGGAGAGAAGTTTTTCTTAGTTTAAAATCATGGTTCCCATTGAAGTTTATCTGAATGTGAAGGAAATGAAGTTGAAAAATCTAGTGTATATAACAAATAGGATTGAATATTTAATTATTAACAATAACATTGATAATGTCAATAATATGAATAATAACAAAGGATCTTCAGGGCACTAACAGCCTCAACAAAAAGCTGTTACACGCTAACTAAGATACACAAATTGGGTTGAGGAAAAGCAAATGCTACTTTTTAATTTACTTAGGAAAAAAAAGATGGTCTTTCAACTGAACCTGTTATACCTCAGTTTGGCAATCGGTTCCCCATTAAGAGCCAAGCCTAAAAAGATTTCCTTGCCCAGATCTAAGGGTCTCTTCAGGCTTTTCTACAAAGAGATCAAGCTTTCCCAGGACCACAGCTTGAAGTTAAGCATCTTCCTAACTTAGTTTTTCTCTAATTTAAAAAATATGCAAAAAACACAGTTTGAAAAATTTCTAACGCTTGAAAGGATCTGAGCTTTTTCTTTTTCCCCTAAGGGCTACAGCTCGAAGAGGAAATGGTTCATCCCAGGATTTCCTGGGGATTCTAAACATTTTGACTAATAAAAATAAAAGCTTAGAAAAACATTGACAGGAAAAATGAGAGCAGAGGTTTTCCCAAAATGCTTTTAGCAAAATCCTTCTCATTTTTGATTTTTTAAACAATGGTTGTTATTGGATTTTTATATACAAAAATATGTATACACACAGGCACACACACATATACAAACCACCAACAAGCCCTGAGGGTAAGACCCTGTGTTTTATGATAAAATATTAAGAAGGCAATAAACAAATCCTTACTTACTTTACTCCCAATTTCTTTCCCAACATCCCCCCCCCCTTTTTTTTTTTTCTTTTTGGTTATTCTGGGGAAATGAGTCCTGTGCATTAATGCTCTGGCTCCTTCTCCTCTGAATAAGTTTGGAACTTATATTATTTCAGTCACATTTGCAGGGGGTTAGGGATCTTGGAGAAAATTGTCTACATGCTCCTCAAAAATCAGCCTGCAGAGAAGGCAACAGTATGAGCTTGCTTCTTATAAGACACCAAAGATGAGAGAGAGTGAGTTATTTTGGAGTTCTTGGCAGATGGCTCCCCATGGTTTCATTAGTGCCAGGATGTTCATGTCCCTGCTCTCTGCCTTGGAGGAGCTTTGGCACCTAGAGGTGATGCTGGCCACCAGCTGAACCCATCCAGCATGCTGCCTGCTGTCACTGTGGGGAGCTCAGCACTGGCTTCAAACTGCTGCCCCAAGAGCTACTCCAGATATTTTATTTTAGGAGGAAAGTTAAAATCAGAAACTCAAACACATGAATAAGCTACAGGAAAACTGTAATTAGCAGATTCCTAGAGAAGTCTTGCTTAATAAAGCCATATCCACCATGGGTTTCGTTTGGCTGGCTCAAAAAAAATTTAAAGAGAAGCAGGGTCTCATCACAGTCGCCTGCTTACTGGCTGGATTTGTAGACCATTTCCTTCAGAGTCAGGTTAAAGCCAGCTTAAAACCCAAATTTATTTTTCCTTACTGTTCACATAATGCCACAAAAACAATGCTGCTTCCTTCCCTTCTCTCTATCTTAATATCAGTGACCCCACAACCCCCAGTCTAATCCCCTATCGGAGTTAAATCTCCCAGAGGTGCCTGAGATTACTGAACAACTGATGACTTCAAAATAAACACACTTAGAGTGACTGCCTATACACAGTCCCACCTAATAAACAGAGCAGACAGGATTTGTTCTGGGAAGCAATGGGAAGTTATGACTTTGGCTCTTGGGAAGTGCATTTTTATTCACACAATTTATGGTCCTCGCCCTGGTGTGCTTTGAAGACATTTTTGCATGTCTGTCTCTGGCCCCACTGTTTGTGACTGATCAACCTTTTAATCTGGGTGGTGTCATTCCCCCAACACAGAGATTTTATTTGGGTGTTTGGAGACACCAGTTTAGCCCTCAGGGCAGATCTATGGTCCTGTTTTACTGTCAGTGGGAGTTGGTCCCACTAGTCCTACACAGTGCCAGGGACCACTGGTCCAGATGTTTTAGGAGTTATTTTGGACAGCCTTTGGACATCTCAAAGAAAAGGACATGGACCAGTGAAGGCCTCCACTGACAGCTTTACTTGACACTCAAACAGTATTCCTCCTCTCCAAGCCTCTGGATTACAGCACCAGAGGTCACACAAGAACAGAAGGAATGGGTTACAAAAGTAAACCTCTCATAGAAATCAACTTGAATGTTTATGGTAACTTTCACCTTCAAAAAGATAAAGCATTATAAAACCTCCAAACCACTCATATAAAGCAAGCAGGCACAACTGAGTGGGTCCTAAGGTCTCGAGGCTGGCACTGCCCAGAAGTGTTGGTATGAGCAGTTGTCCTTGGGACAGTTTGAATTTTGTCTTGCAAACACACTGGTGGGGTTGGAGGTTTGATTTTATGTGATAATTTAATGAGAGTTGGTTTTTAGGGATGTAAACCTAATCTACAGGAACAGATCTAGAGAACCACTGCCATTTTTTTAAAAAGTGAGGGAGGGGAAGTGAATACACCTGGACTGGGTTTAGGAACACTCCAACCTTTCCACCAGAAATCATTTTCTTCACTGAACTTGGGTTTGGGAGTAAAGCTAGATGAAAATCCCATTTGTTCCAAGGTACTCTCACAAACATTCACATACCATGTTTTATTGTGCCAGGTCAGCAGCTTCAGACTGGACATTTGAAGGCTCCTGAAGGCCAGAACCATGTTAGTGCTGTATGTGATAGCTAAGGAGGAGAAATCACGGCCTTTGTGCCAGAGAGATTTCTCCTTATTTTTGTTCTGTACATTTGTCTCTAGCTGAAGAGTATAAGAAGGCCCAGGAAATATAAACGAAGTTAACCCTCACCAGATACATCATCATTCCTGGTTATGTCAGTGGTGGACAGGTGGACCTGTCCACCTGTGGAATCAAGTGGAAAGGTTGCCAGTTCCATCTCTCCAATTTTTCTAACTAAGGCTCGAAATAATGCCACAATGGGGGGGGGGAGAGGGGAAAAGCTTTGTGGGAGCACCTAATAAGCAACTGTAAAATAAGACAAGGAAACCTCATTCACAGATAAAATGCTTGAGTGGTCCCAAACCTTCCTATGAAATATATTGCTAATAAAACAGACAACAAAGTCAAGAATTACAACAGAAGAAACACATCTTTTGTTAAGCTTAAGACAAATTGGAGCTGTGTTCTTCTGATGTGTTTGCTATACAGGAGACCTGAAGATGAAAGGCAACCCTAGGAAAACTCTCAGGCCAAGCTTTGCATTCACAGGACTCCAGTAGCTGGAATTACAGGATGACCCCTGCACGGACCCATGATTAACAACAATACCACAAAAACAAGTACTTAAATTTCACACTATGATGTCAGCACTTGAGCAGGCAACTTGTTGTTTTCCTTTGCTCTCTCTTTTGGACACGTGCCACCACAATGCAAACACTAAATAAGCATTACTGGAAGTGTTTGAGTGACTACATCCTGTCAGTGCCCAGACTGCAATTCCAGAAAAGAAATACCCACTCCCCTACTTGGTTCAAAACAAACTGCAACATAAATATTGAGATATACAGTTCTGCAGGGGTTGTCCTTCTGTAGTTAAGCTAACCTGTAATCAAACAGAAAATCAAATATATAGTTTCAGGTCAAAATAGTTAACTTGGGGGAAAAAAAAAAAAACAGAAGAAAGAAAAATGCAAGTCCCTGATTTTCCAGATTAATGAAAAGCAATAAAAGCGCTTGCCCAAATCTGTTCAGTTCCATTGGTTTCCAGAAGACGGGTTTCCCCTTTCCTTGAATCTCCTGTGCTGTTGCTAGGAATTAGTGAGCTGTGAAACTCACCTAATGAGGTCAGCATCAGGAAATAGCTCTGGAAAAACAGGTCCTGGGGGATCTACTAAAGGACTCCCCCAGTGTCCAAACGAAATCCTGGATGCATCGGCACATTGTACAGCCGGGGCTGTGGGAGGAACGTGCCCAGCTTTGTTGTTGTTTTTCCTATAAAGGGACAGCTAAGGAAAGTGAAACTATTAACTCATCCACTGGAATTTCTACTCGCAAACCGTGCCCCCTGTTAAAGCTGCTCATAAAAGCCTTTCGGCTAGTTAGTTCCATATGTTCCCCAAACCCGCAGTTATTGCTTCTGAAAGGCAGGAGTAGTTAACAGTCTGTGGCTTGGCACTGACCAGGGAGACCTAGGGACCTTGCTTTCCCCTCTCCCTTTCAAACTGCCAATTAACCAGTTTAGTAAACCAGCTTGAATCTGACTGAGGCACTTGGAGAAGCCTCAAACCACCACCCATCCTACAGCTCAGCCATGACAGTGAC
Source organism: Chaetops frenatus (assembly GCA_013400775.1). NCBI lineage: Eukaryota > Metazoa > Chordata > Aves > Passeriformes > Picathartidae > Chaetops > Chaetops frenatus. Next base: position 367,600 of record VZTR01005004.1, read on the forward strand.
ACAGGGATACAGCCCAGGGCAGAGCAGCCACGCCACTGATGAGCAGCCACAGGACTAAGATAGGTCTTCTTGATGCTGGGAAAGCTGCAGGGACATTGGGGCTCCAGTTTTCTGCCCTACATGCCCAAAGCTCCAGCTGAAGTTGACTCCACCAGCTTGACTTCAGTCCTAAATTCCCCAAGCCAGAGAAGGAGTCTCCTGGTTGATGGCAGCTCACACATTCCCTGGGCTGACCCTACTACACTATTGCTTCTGCTCCAGTTTCCTGGCTTCAGGAGGGCTGGAGCAGGCACAGGGTTCAGTCAGAGCCTGGAGAGCAGCAGTTTGGAGGTTTGGAGGGTTACCTGATAGAACAGGTGAGACAGCTACAGCTGGTGCTCTTAGATGCGTATCTTTGCTTGCACAAGGTCATTAAGACAACAAAGACGTGGAATTAATTTCTGTCTTGAAAGCACTTTAAAAACATATACTATAATGCACTATAAATACCACACCCACTCTAAATAGGTCAATAAAAACCCAAAAATAAAAAAGGTCTTAAATATGTAACTTGAAGTCAGCAGCTGTAGCAAAGGCAGTACTGGAAGGAGGGTAAGATCTGAAAATTTTTCTCCTAGCAGCAGTGACCTCTGTTACTTGATAAAGTCACTTAAGAGTGCAGATTAACATAGAAGAAAGGGTGGGGGGAAGAGAGCTTTGATATGGAACCCCCATCCTTTCCCCTTTTGTGAACCACCACACTGTGGGAAGGATGTTTGAGTTTCAATGCTCTCACCACATCATCAGCAAGGTCTCTTTTGCCAGCAACTCAGCTTGATGTCCAACCAGACACAGTGTGAGTGAGCAGTGACTGTAGGATAACTCTGCTTTGGTCAATGCCCACATTCAAGCTTAGGGAAATACATTAAGAAACAACAGGAAGACAGATTTGCAATTTAATCAGAACTGAAACTCTGGAAGGGACAGAATAATTTCTGTTAAATTTGCAATCTAAATGTAGGACTTGTGTAGATTTTGTATGCAGGATTTACTCACATACAGTACTTCTACATCGGTCTTGTTTCTCAGCTGTGCTGAGCACAGTAGGTTAACTTTGATGAGTAAACCTATCTAAAAGGCTAAATATTTTCACCAAATGAGTTATACTCTGAGCAGTCTAATTCTGCAAATGTTTTTCCAACGAAGTGCAATCAGTTCCAGTAACCAACACTCTGCCAAGCAGTGATGTCTTGCAGGTCCAAATGCCACTGTTTAGACTTCTGGACTGGAGTCTTAGATCTTGTAAACAAAAAGGTAAACACCCAGTAAAATCAGTTCATACTTCTGGCATGAGAGAGCACTCTTGAAAGAAGGTTGAACTCTGCGTGGTTCTAAAGAAAATTCCCTCTCCCTGGAACTCACCTCAGCTTTTCAGTTATGTAACTTAAAGGAAGGACATACTAGACAACAAAACACTGAATTGAAATTAAATGCTTACCAGTAACATAAAATCACGTACTGGCTTTAATCAAGTCACACACGATGGTGTAAATTGCTTCAGCTTCTTTCTTTACAACTCTTCATGTTAAACTGTGGCAAACCAGTAACAGGTCTTCCAGGGCTGAGTAGCTGGAAACTGGGTTTGATTTTAAACAACCCATAAAAGACAATGGAAAGACTACTATGAGGGAAAAAGTCTCAACTGATGTGAATGGGCCCAACCTTGCAATGAGAAAGGAGATGAACTGCGCAATGCTGGATGTCTAAAGCAGCATCTCTGGATCATGTGAAACCCACAGGCACAGAGGAAGGCAGAGACACTCCTCACCCAGACAAAGCAGGCAGTGTTTCAGTGGCACAAACTGGACGTGGCCCTGGTGCTGCCCTGGGCTGGCTGCCAGCCTGGCTCCTGCACACCTCTGGGACCCCACACTTTCCCTCTGTGCCACCACCCCAGCAAGCCTTGCTTGGCCTCCAGCTCCACATTGTCATTCCTGTCTGGGGGTATCTCACCACTTACTCATCAAGAGCAAACCCCTGTATGAAGAAACCCCAAATGCTGCCTCAGTATCAGGGAACATCCCCCCACATGCCCTGTAACAGAAGAGCTCCGTGGGCACTGGAAGTTTGTGAGGAGGTTTCTGGAGAAGAGCAGTGTTCCAGGAGAGGTGCCACAGCGGCTGCAGCACGTTGCTCAAAGGTGTCACTGAAACAAGAACAGCCAGCCCAGATAAGCCCAACGCCCCCAAAAGTGTCGGGTAGCAGATACTTTGGGAAAGCATGTAAGAAATGAGGTGAGCAGAGTGTGAACTTTTCTCAGACAACACTTCCCATCTTCTGGAGATCTGCCAGCTGGAGACCTTGTGGATGAAAACACCTCCTATCACTCCCTCCCACCTATCTCCCTGCTCCCCGTGCCTTCACCTCAAAATTATCCCCGTGCTTGGTTGCACCACTCTTCTGAAGAGCAGCCATCTGCCTGTTCTACGCAGAGAGGAGCTCTCGGCCTGCTGCTTTGCTCAGCAATTTCATTCCCAAATGGAAGCCTGGCAGGATGCCCGAAGGGCAGCGCCCACGATCACTTTTCTCCACCTTAAATGGGCACATTGTCCCTTCACCTTCAGAGGGGGCACATGAAATCCTTCCCAAGAACCTGAAACCACGTTTGCGCTCGGCTCAGGAGTAAAATTGTTACTGGGCCCTTCTGGGGTTTTGATTTTTCTTTTTTTTGTCTCCACTGTAACAGAAGGAATGTGGGAACATGCCCTGAGTGGAGCAGACCATTTGGCCCCGGTGACGAGTGAGCTTCAAATAAAGGGGCACCCTCATGGAAAAAAGCAAAGCTCTGGGGTGGTTTGGGGAACTCCCAGCTTTAGGAGCCCAGCCTGAGACTTTTTAAAAAAAAAGTCTAGTTTCATGATATGCTAAGCATCCACCCACTGAAAAATGCAACCTGTCCTGGGTATATTTAATTTGGGGTTTATTCATATTACTGCTTAATTTTGAACTGTTGCTTTTTAATTACCAGCTGAAGCTACATAGTAAAATGGACTAGCCCCACAGGCATGTTTTTCTTTCTATTATATTACAGTGAGGCAGCAGATTAACTCCTTCAGCCATCCCAGCTTAACACCTCGTGATGCCAGCACGGCCCCTTTCCAGACTGCTGCTCCTGCAACAGGAATGGCTGGAGGGGACACAGATCTTTATGTCCTGAATTTCCAACTCCCAGCCCGGGGTATCAGCACAAGCAGGTGCCAATTTCAATATATGTCTATCCTGGAGAGTAAATCACAGCCCATCGGGAAGGGGAGCACTTTTCAGGGAGCCAGATGGAGCTGCAACCTCTGGCCAAGGACAAACACTTTGGGGCAACAACTGTCTCAGCTTTCGAGTCTCCACATGAGCACCACCGAGTTGACAGCTGTAGAAAAGGGAATGTTTCCTAAGCCTGAAGGGGACTGAATCCTCATGACGTCCAGCAGAGAAAGGGGAAAAAAAATAGAAATTACAATTCAGAGCAGCATAAGAAAAGGAAAAGAGGAAGCAGGGAGCTGAACTCATCAGGGATAAGCACTTGTTTTGAACTGTTGTTTTTGCCCTTAGCTTAGCATTATCTCAAGACAAAATAATTTTACTATGCAAGATGTTTCTGCCATTGGGGTACATAGTGACCAGGCATGGAGTACCCCATGTCAGTCAATAAACACAGGGCTTGATCTGGCAGCTGCTCTCTTTCCAGGTCTTCCTCACCTGGAGAAAACCCATACCCTTAACCAGGACAGATGATGGGACCCCATCTGTGCCAGCTGTTACAGGGCATGGTGATGCCTGCGTGGCCTGACCAGGACAGCCCCTCTTTCCTCCTGGGAATTCACAGTTACATCCTCAGGATCAGGGTTCCAATGCAGACCTTGTAAAGCACAGGTGATGGGCAGTGCCCTGCTCATTCCTCCCAGAGCTGCTGCATCAAACTGTGAAAATGGCTGGAGCTGGTGCTCCCCTTGAATGTGTTGCTGCCCTGGTGCAGTCTACATAAAAATTACTCAAAATTCAGTTAGCCAGGGAAAGAAGGTGACCTACCCATCAAATCACAGCAGCTCAGATTTCTAATATCATCTCCTTGCAGCCAAGAACTTGCCTTCAAATTAAGCAGAGACCAAGAATAATTGCTTACTATTCACTGAGATATTTACCTCAATTATTCAGCAAATAAATTCAGCTAACAAATAGCTTCAAGGAAACTGCAGTCTATTCACAGTCAAGTTGCCAAGCCAGAAGAAAATTATAAAATTAATTATTTGCAACTAACTTCTCTGTTAGTTTTCAAAGTCAGAATGATAAATTCAGACATTTTATTTTCAACTATATATTGGCTTCCTCAATCTAATGCTCCTGTTTATGAATTATGGGAGGTTATAGCTGTCTCTTGAAAGATAACTGTTTTATTTTTATTATCATTGGAACTAAAAGATCTTTTTGCTTGAAGCTTTTTTAAGCCTAGACTAAAGAGTCTCCACTCCCGTCAGAGAACACCTATGAAATCAGCTACTAGTGAGCATATGCTGCTAAAGGACCAAGAAGAATATTCTCAAATTTTTGCTCTCCTGGCTAGAGCCACAAACCAGATGCTGCTGCAAAACATTTATTTAAATTGGCAAATTCTGAAGAAAGCAGTTCATTCAAGTAACACTTTCATTTTTTTTCTTCCAACTAAGAAAGGATGTAGAAGAATATTCTTTGCACAGCTTCATATATTACTGCAAGTGGGATATTTCCTCACATAAATAATAAAAAGAGTAATTATTACAGCTAATTTTGAAGATAATATCTAATCTGCATTTCTTTTCTACTCATTGTCCTTCTACCTACCATAAACTAGGTAGGATGGGGAGTAGGTTCAGGTGGCTTTATAGGCCAATTTCTTTGCAGATGGGAGTTGATCAGATTAACTTGCCTCAACCATCCTTTACAAATTCACTTGGCAGGGAATTTTGCCCTGTGTTAGTACTTTGTACAAGGATAGTTATGCTTTCCATTTAATTGCTCCTCAAATTTGAAATATAACTACAAAATTCTAAGGAACTTAACTTGGATTTTGAGTAGCAAATGTTCTGGACCACTTAGAGATGAGGTGAAGCTCTGGAATTATGCAGTGAAGGCACAAACAATGATCACATCTGAGAAAAATGTCAGAGAATTTATACAGAGAGGCAAAAATTGAATAGATTGCAAAAGAAGTAGTTCAGGAAACATGGCTTTACTGAGCTCTGGTAACTAGAAGTTACTGAATTCAAAGCACTGGGATAGAAAAATTACTAAGACAAAGACTTTGTGGAGTCTTTTGTAAATTGCAAATTCTAACTTTTCTTTCTGATGGGGTGACCTCTCCTCTTTGCTTTTAGGAAGCTAAATTACACTTTAGTTTGCCTGTTTTCATCACATTTTGCTTTGGGCACAAATGACCGCGAGCTCTGCTCTTTGTATGCTGATAGAAACTGAAAAGGGATTAACCAAAAAGCAATAAACTATTCCCTCCAAACTGTTAGCCCTACATTTTCTTATTAGTGTCTACCCACACTAACTTGAAACTTAGCAATGCCGGTTTTCTCCAAAGCTGTCAGCTGAAATAAGCTGGTTCTGTTCCTTGCAGGCTGCATTTGCCAACGATCTTTCTGCTTTCAAAACACGCCCCCTCCACCAAACACAGCAGGACTGTCGCCCTTTTCAGAATTTCCCACAGGTACAAGGCAACGTTAAAGAGGGAACAAAACCAGCGTGGCATTTTTCAAGCTATTATCATGGGAATGCTTTGTACACAGGAATGTCAGAGTGAAGGCAGCCCCGTGCACAGCTCTGAAGGCAGATGGACGAGTGTACGAGCCAGTGACTTGCAAAGACTACAGACCAGAGCCATTAAAGTCTCGAGAGGAGGGGGAAGGACTCCTGATGCAAGAAGATAGTAGTTCTGTGAAAGATCCACAAAATCCCTTTCAGTTACAATGGGAGTTGCTCAAGAAAAGCAATCCCATTGTCTTCTCTTTGGACTTTTCATAAGAGCATTGGGAATGGCAGAGCAGATGTCCCTGTAGCACGGAATGAAGGCTCCAGCCCAGCCCTAGCCATCTTAAGGCAATTTTGCCAGCCTCTTCTCTAATAAAATGAGGAGCTCTGGCACCTAAAAGTTTCCAGATGATACTGCAAGCCACCTACTGAGCACTGACTCAAGTATCCTTGACTCTGTTATGCTGCCTGACCAAGAGACCAACTCCCAGCTGGCACGGGCATTCCTCAGAACTGGGCCTGCTGCCTACCCTGCAGTCTTGGGCAGAGTTTGACCCTTTGTATTCACAACTAAATGCTACCAGATGGATGCATCAGTTCAAAGGCTGGTGGAAACAATTAAGATTACAGGAAGCCACGTTTATCCTTCCACCTATAGCACTGAATTAATCATGGCTGATAGGGATCTAAGCAGAGCCCACTCAAGGCTCTGATTTATATCACTACCTGTCAAGAGATGGCAGAAGATTGCCCAGTAGCTGCTGAATGCTTTTCTCCCACCCTCTCCCTCTCCTGGGGAGACAAATATAAGCCAGGACATTCCTGCTCTGCTCAGGATGCCATGAAACCTAACCTCCTGTTGACACAAGCGTTAGGCCCCAGGACTGTATAACAGGTCACTGACAGAAAGATATAAGATAGAGCTTCCAAATTGGGCTGGCCACACACAGGCAGGCACTGGGATATGCGTGTCCCTGGCTCCCAGGGCCTGCATACCTGTGAGGGAGACCTGGGGGCTGACAGGACACCATGGAATCCTCACCAAACCATTTCTCAGTTGTGTCTCCTGGCAAGTCCTGTGGCTGATGCTGCCTGAGATTCCTATGAATCCTGTTTCATCCTGTTTCCTTACTAGGCAGCAGAAGTTAGATTTTGTTCTAAACACAGGAAAGATCCAGGGAGCACTGGACATCTGTGTCCCTACAGTTGCTATTAAAAGAAGGAAAAAGGAGGAGTGCCAGAACTCATCCATACCGGGTGGGACTGGAAGTCTGAGTGCCCACAAGTGAATCTGAATATTTATGCTCAAATAAATTAAACCCTCAGTGCTCACCTGCCTGTCAGAAGTCCAGTGTCAAGGGCTGAGAGGGGACTCTCAGTAACTGTGAGCTAAGTGCTTTCTTTGGAAGCAAATCTCCTGGAGTCTGGATGCTTCCTTTCCCAGGGACTCACTGAGGAGCACATTTCATGTCAAGCACGAAATGGCAATGGATCTGTTACCATATGCTAAGCTTTTCTCCATTCGTGGGAGGCAAAACAAAGACAAACAAGGAGGCTTGAGTCAACACAAGGGTTAATTTAAGAACTGAGCTTGCTTAAAATAAAAGTTGTCACCAACCAAAAAGAACAAGTAGCCATTGAAGAGAAAACTGTTGAGATTTATGGGCCCCATTCTAGAGACATAAAAAGGGAGTCAATCATCATTTGAAGTTTATTTTTTTAATAAGAGCTCCTTAAATATTCCCCCCACTTTTCATTGCCAGAAATGTAAGCTTGTGGCTGTGAAAAAGTTAAAAATTAGGGGTTTCCTAAGTGGGAGCAGAATGCATGGTCGCTCTGTATGACCCCAACTACTCTAACAGCTACTGCTAATTCCCAGTGGAAGCATCAATAGCTTGTGAAATAGACTCCTTTCTTTTCTTGTACAAATTATTCCTTTATATTTTTGAACTTCTGAACCTCCTGGCTTAATAACAACTCCACAAGAAAGAAGGAAAATAATTGAGTGTTTATAACAGCACGCATCTTTTTTTATTATCGTCCCAGGCTGTGGCACTTTCAGTGTAGCAAAGCTTTAGTCAAAGCTGCTCTGCAAAACTATTCTGAAATGGGAGGAGGAGAGGGATGGGAAGGACATCTCCTTCTACATAGGAACTGTGGTCAGTGGTCATTTTTTAAATTTCTCAAACATATAGTTTCAGTATCTTCCACCTACTCCCTAAATTATAACCTACCCACTTACTACCTGTTTGAGTTACAAGCAGAAATTAAAACACTGCTCCAGCCTCACAGCCTGTGAGCTGCAGCACATCAGAATGTGGGCCATAAAAAATTGCAAAACAAAGCAAGACAAAGACCTTAACAATCCACCCACACATGAGAGGAAAGAAACAAATAAATCAAGGGAAAATAATAGGCATAAACTGTCTTTAGCCTCTTTCTTTTTTCAGTTTTAAATGGAAAGCAATGTGACAGTGCTGTAACAGATGACAGTCTATTTATTTTCTCTAACAGATCTACAGTTGGTGGATTCCCCTCTACCTCCCAAAAGACTTATATGGCTTGAATTAAAAAAGGCTAACAGTAGAAAGTATGTTTACTCAATAGGAAATGGCCATGCCAGGCTCAGGAAGTGCTCATCTTCCTCCAACAATTGGTTTAACAAGCACTAAATCATTGAGTATTACAATCTAGATAATTTGCTGCCCAGTATCATCACTTTGTTGATTAATGTGCTAACTCATAATAATGATAGATTCATAACAGCACACTTGGCAATTTATATTCTGAATTAGACACCCAGCCAGGGAACAATCCTGTGCCCTCCTGGGTCAGTGGTGCAACACAACCCAACTCTTTTAAAGGAAGATTATGACAAGGTCAGATGAGCATTGTTAGGACCTGGAGCATAAAACCCAGGAGTATTTCCTTGAAGAGGCTCAAGTAAGAAATGCCACCACCCACACTTTAGCAGAGCCCACTGCTCAGAGACACATCTTTGCTGTCAGAAAGGACAATCGAAACCTGCTTCACTGGAGCAGCTTCCTGTCAATAAACCTCACCTCAGACCAATACTGGCTTGGTTGAAATTGAGCTGTGTAAGTCAGAGCTCAGCATCCTTGAGGTTCTCAAACATTTGCCTTTACAGCAGTTATTTACAGGTGATTTTTTTTTTTTTTTTTTTGCATTCTCAGTGGTATAATCCAGTAGTAACTCTTTCAAGCTGACAGATTTGTGCCAAGCTCCACCACTCAATTGTTTACACCACAAAATAAGGGCCTCCTACCTTCTTTGCCTATATCTTACAAAGATCAGTAGAAGGGACAAATTGAGGACCAATTTTAACAGTTTCTTGTGGATGATGAAAGTATTTCTGTCAGTCATGTTTACCTCGACATCTTTCCTTTCTCCTTAGTGTGGGTTCAAAACTGCAGCTCCTGAGGCCAGGCTAAACCCCTGCTAAATTTTCTCCATAAAATGAGGTCCCCTGCAGCTGGAACATGTGGATGGTGTAGGATTCAAGTGGCAGCCACTGCCTGCTGCTCTCCCAACCACTGGCATTTCAATTGAAGTCCATCCATCACAGGCTTATGCTCAGATCTAACTGTAAAAGAGCCGCTCCACGACTCTGATCTAAAATATTTATTACTTCTGAGTTAGTACGTTAAGATGGAAAATAAAAATCCAAACCAAGAAACAACACTGGCATCTCAGTAAAAGGCTGAGCAGGAGGCTCTGGGGCTGCTGTTCACATTTGTACAGGATGTGTAAAGGACCCCTCTCACTTCCATCACTGGGCATTTATCCTGCAGGCAGTAAGGGGATGATTTCCATCATATTTCTTTACCCTTGAAAATAAAGTGTATGAGGCAGTGGAAGCCTGAAGGGATGAGAATGCATTTGTCCCCGTGTTAGTTTTGCAGCCTCCTTGTTCCATGAATTTATTGCCTGTTCTTACAACAGGTGATGGACAAGGTACAGCTCTCCAAACAATTCTCTTTCTACAAGTTCTGTGAAAAAAGCTGATGGGGCAGAGATGATGTGAAGGGAAGCCTCAAGGAATCCATATAGGACTTCATCCTTGAGATGCAAACCCTGGAGGGATGATGCTTCCCCTTGCTCTTCCTTGCACAGAAGAGTTGTTTGGGCTTCAGCTGGATTGGGAATGAATTTGAAGTGTGGTCAGGCAGGTTTCTAGCACAACCAGCCCTACAATTGCTCTGCTGCTCAGCCCAAATTCACATGAGAGCTCTGCCAATGTATCTCAGTAGTGACTTGCAATGGAACTAGAAAGAAAGTTTGTGCCCTGTGGTAAAGACACTAACTCATGTTTAGAAAATGTGGGTCAGCTTTCCTGATGTGGGTTTGCATAAATCCCCTTGGGTACAAGGAGAATGAGACACAATGGGTTTCCCTTTTTGAAGGGGTGACAGGAAGACAGAGATGAGTCACTTGCTGCAGCCTTATGAACCCACATCCCAAAGGACTGTGGTGCCCAGGGATGGGAAGGGCCTGTCACGGAGAGGAGCTGTCTTCAATTAGCATGGCATTTTCTGCCACGGCATTGCTGCTTTCCAGGCTAAAACCTCAGTCACTGCCCAGGAATGGGTCTTCAAATGGTGCATATCTCATTTCTCCCAAGTACTCAAGTGGAGCAACCTTCACACCAAACTTTCCGCTTTCAGGCTGAAGGAGAAAACTTCCTTTAGTAAATATCTGAATCACTTTAACTTTTCATAACACATTAAAACAATAAAAAAAGTCACAGCCATCATTTTTGTCAGTAACAGTAAGGAAAGAATATTAAGGAAAAAAAAATCCAAACACAAATAAAAACACAACAAAAGTGGCTTGTTCCTCATGCTAGAAAATGTTGTTCTAAATTAAGAGGGCTAAAATCCATATAAATGCGACAGAGAAATAGGAAACTTCTGCATTTTAGTCCAATATCTGTTTAAGTATATGGCAATCCTAAGATTGATTTCTATGGATCTTGGATCAAGCTGACATGGAATGCAGCACTCTCTATGTTAGAACAGAATCTCTATAAAAATACCTTCCCATAGTTCATACCAGGTGTAGGTTTCAGAAACATGATTGAGAAGGTTTCAAGAAATGCTGAAATTCCCTTCCTGAAGTCCAAAGCGGAAATCTGAACAATTCCAAGTGAAAAAGCCAGCAAAGTTGCTGAATCAGCTCTCTACAGACCTCTCCTGCACTCCAGCCTAGATCTGTATGAGAGCTGTGTCCATAAAACCAACCTTTATTTCCTACAGCCCACAACAGAAATTGAGATCCTTTATTTATTTTCAGTATTGCCTTCCTCCTGGGTTTACTCCCCTTAGACACCGTCTTTCTGTCTGACTCTTTTTTCCAGCTCCCTTTGGGCAACTAAATACAAAACCTCATTTTTGTGATGCAAGGATGCCTCCTGCCCCCTGAGGTTTGGTTCTTGGAGAGCTCCCATTCTTTCTGAGCTCACTTCTGTGCAAGTTTTTATTCCTTTTCTGTGCTGGGTTTGGGGCTATGACTGATCATGTCAAGAGAGTGACCCACAGGCTGTGAGACATTGATTTCTGTCTCTTTGGGTGGGATTTTTGAGGAGCACTCAGAGCTGGCCTCATTGAGAGCTGAAATTATCCAGAGTATGGCTGAAGAAGCTGTTTGGATAAAACCCCAGAGACACTCTACTCATCCTGTTTCTCAATTTCAAGACACACTTGTTAAAAAGACACTACGAAAACCCCTCACCCACATAAACCCCACAACCAGTTGGGATTACCACTACCACCACTCCTGAACAGTATAAAGATAAAACTTTGAAGGCAAATTCTGAAAACTTTTATTGACTTCTTGACTTCTATTGTCACCTTCGTGCTGCTGTTTTCCTACTTTCAAACCCAACCCCAGAGAAGTCTCCATTCCCAGGCTTTCAAACATTAGGACACACCTTGAACTCGTTGAGTTTCAGTCTGCATTACTGGTTAACCCTGGCTGTCACCAGAGCCACTGTGTCTGGCCATGAGCAGGGCAGAATTGATCCATCCCTGGCTGCTGGCAAAGCCCTCCTTTGCTCCCTCCACCTCCTGCTCTTCCCAAGCACCACTTTTCCTTGACCTTACCCCAGCCAAGCCCTGCTGACTGAGGGCATGGAGCTTGTCATGCAGCACAGGGAGAGCAGCTCCAGCCAGCCCCACACTCCGGGCTTTTCCTGACTCCCTGACACTTCTGATCTGATGGATTTTGTAGTGGTCTTGTAAATGGGAATTAGTCATGCCTGGAGGGTCAAGGTTGTCAGACCTCATGCTGAAGTGCACATGTATTCCTCAAAGGAAAACTAACAAAAGCAGGTTCTGTGCCAGGCTGCGAGGGTAAGAAGATATCAACAAATTGACAGAAAACAGCTTCTGTGACTTTTCAGCCCAGCAAGGACAGGCAGCAAGGCTGAGAGGGAAAAGAAATAAAGAAAAGGGAAGAAAGGGAAAGTAAGGAAAAGGAAAGTAAAAAAAGGAAAGGGGGGAAGGGGAAGGGAAAGACAAAAGAAAGGAAAAAACTCTACCACCACTCAAGGTATCGAATAATGTCAGAGAAAGAACTCTAACTTTGGCCACAGCAACCATATTCTAGCTAATCACTCAGGATCCTTTACTAATGAGGAAGGAATTAAAAGCATTGCAAGATGTGATGAGTTCAGACAGCCTGGATAATATAATCCCTTGGCCTTACAATAATGCTGTTAGGACAAAATATACTGATAGATAAACAGGAGTGAACACAAAAATACAGCTAATGAAATTACAATAGACTTAACTGGTACAAGTCAGCCTAGGTCAGCTAAAAACAGTCAAAAGAGTCAACAGTGACAATTTTCCACAGCTCATAGTCCAGCTTCCCAGCTTCTAATCAAGAGAGTAAATCCCATCCCTGAGAGTTGCACCAATTCACATGAACTCCAGGGAAACTGAGTGAAAAGGGTTTCTTGTAAGGAGTGAAATGGAGGAGGGGTTGGGGGAAACTGGTAAAAAAATCAAAGTCTGAATTAGCTAAATGGGCAAGAAGTGTGGCCTGACAGGAATGGATCAGGGGAGAGGTAGGGCCTGACATAAACATTACATACATTTCAGGAGGTTTATTTTGGCTTAGTACTACACTGGTCTCATGGACTGAATATCTGTTGAATCCACAATAAGCACCAAGGTGCAACAGGGGTAACACTGAGGGATATATTTCAAAAGCAAGCTCCTAATCCAAACTAAATGCTGATGTGGACAACTCCAAATTTATTTTCATGTGGGGACTACATTAAACCCTGCTATCATTTATAGGCATTTTGAGGAGGAGTGGGGTAGAAGTCTTGTGCTAAGCATGCAAACCACAGTTGAAATTAATGTGATACAGCAAGTTAGATGTCAGATAAAGTGTAAATAGAGCTGTCCTCATGCCAACTCTTTGCCTGCCACAATGGCACAGGGAGGTAACTTGACTTAATCATCACTTAAGAGCACTTGTGCAGCCTGTCAGGGAGCTCTGCAGGCAGGAGTTCAGTGAGCTCCCAAAGGTCCCATATACCTGAACTCCTAGATGTTACTTTGGGTGGGTTGCCAGTGCTGAAGGGAAAGATTAATATGAGAGATCCTGACCCTGCAATAAACGCTCAACAATACTTGTTCCTGTTAGGACTTACCTAAACTTATACTGGTTTATCTGCTGAACCACCACATTTGGAGGGTCCCCTCTGAGAAGGTCAAGCTTGATCATGATAGAAGATACAAGGTTTTCCAGATGGATGCAAGTTATTCACTTACAGACAGCAAATTGGAGAAACTCTTTAACACTGGAGAGCTGTCCCACCTGGAGATCTCCTTCAGCCTTTGGGGAGGCTGCAAAGCCCCCCCTGTACAAATGGAGCAGAATCTCAGGGCTGACACACAGCACCAAGGACACAGCAACAGGGCACAAGCTCTTATCTAGGAAGATACAGAACAAAACCAACACTGCAGAAGCTCAGGCTGTCAGCTTTGTTTGTCTCTGGTGCTTACATGACCTTCACTATCAGAGTTTCTCTCAGTGCCTGGCTGATACTGCCCTGAGGGGCTTTGCTGGCTGCACCCAGTGCACTCATTATGATCTGCAAGAGCCAGCCCACTGCCACTTCAGCTGTCCCATCCACCCTTCTGGTGACAACATGAGGCTGAAAACATCATCTGGGGTCCATTCTCACAGAAGAGAGACATACTGCAACCCACTTACCCAGAACCACACAGGAAGTTCATCACAAGCCATAAATCCTTCAGGACAGAACTGGAAAATCTTTATTTTTATGGTATTCAAACTACAGTCTCAATGCATCTGGTTATTCATTTACTGTTGTTTCTCTTATGCAGGAGGATTTATCAACTTCATCCTGGGAGAGGCTGCCACTTCAATAGGAGAGATGCTGCATATTATCTATAGAATGGTAGAATGGGGCCAGTTCTGGGCAGAAAGGGTTTTCAAGGAGGAGGCAAAGCTATGCAGGGGGTTGATGCTTCTGTGATAACAGCAGGGTACTCAGCTGAGTTTGCTTTGAATGTCTTCCTAGTCATGAACCACCCAAAGAGCTGTCAGAAAAAAGGTCTTGTGTCCTGAGAGAAAACCCAGTCCTCTGACACTTGCTTTCATGTTGATATGAGCCCAAAAAGTTGAAAGAGCAGAATTTTCAACTCCTAAGTGTGACAAAACAGAGAACAACACTTTCTTTGGTGGCAACAAAAGAGAAAAATTCAAAACGGTCTCCTGACAACTCCCACAGATTTGCCCTGGATGAGCAGCATCACTGTTTCCTGGATTATTGCTTTTAGTCTGGAAAAAGCTGAGCCAAATCTAAACCCAGCCCCAACAAGAAGACATAACACATTGAAAAAGGGAGATGGAGGTACACATGGGACCCCCTCAATCTGAACAATAACCAGCTGAGATTCACTCCCCCAGAAAGCACCACCCTGCCCTGCTGAGCTGCCACCCTCCCCCCTTTGCTCACAGCCAGACAGAAAGGACTCCATGAGCTGAGCAATAATCCCAAGCAGAGAGACCCTAAATGAAAGGGTTCACCTGTGCCTGTAAAGCACATTGAGGCAAGTCACTCCTGCTTATCCGTGGTGATAGTCAGAAGTGTGAGAGTCGTCCCTGAATGGCACAAGTGTTCCTGCTTCAGCCACAAAGACATCACTTCCCTGCATTTTATTCCTTTTTAATAGGTATGCTTTTATTTTAACAGCCCTTTTTCACGAATGTAGGCTGAGATGGCCTTGCTTCCCCAGGGGTCTCACTAAAAGCCAAACTGCACCCGACTCACCAGTGTAACTTAAAAAGTTAAGCAGTGGTTAGGGACAAGTCACCTCATACTTTCCAGCCCTGGAATCTTAGTGCATATGAATTTTGGATACTGCTGCAAAAGTGGCACATTACAAATTAGCATCAGGTTAGTTTATGAGTCCCCAAGTGGATTTATTTATGGCACAGAATATATTGCTGTAGGTTCCCTGAGACCGAGACTGTGACGTTACTGAAATTAAAGGGGATTTCATGTGGAAGACTGTGCCAAAACGGACTTACTGCTATTGTGCTTTCAACATGTGGTATTGTTTTACCATATACTTCTTGAGCTTGATGCCTTCACACCTTACAAAGATCTCCTGTTGCAGCAGCTGATGGTGCATTCTGCTGAGCTCACTGCCACAGGCATGGAGGGAGCCAAACAGAACAGGAACCTGGATCCTTCAGCCCTTGGTCCACTTCTTCAGGGAACAGCAGCACCATCTGCTACTCACAGCAAGGATTCAGGACTTCTGGTGCCCTTGACTTCTCAGGTAATAGGGACACATAGGTTTGTAGTGGTGAGGCAGAGGGAAAGAGGTTTCCCTCTAGGGATGTAGCTTAGGCAGTGTCTAAGCTACAGTAATTCATCCTCTCCCATTAGAGCAATAAAAACAATACCTTCACTTTTACAGCAGGAGAAGCTGAGGCACAAAACTCAGCATATGCAGCCCTTCTCATCATCTCAGTGAAAACATTATGTCTCTGATTAAGCAGGATGTTCAGAGGCTGTCTCAACAAGGTTTAGTTTCCCTGAATTTTCCAAGTGAGGGAGCAGCCAGATTCTGATAACATTTTCCCCAACACTACAAGGTGCAGCTCCAACATCCAAGGGTTCTTCACCATCATGACACACCCTCAGTACCAGAACCAGCTCTGGGCAGAGTTAGGGGGCTTTCAAGCAGATTAACCTCTGAGCACAGCTCTGGGCATTGCAGAGACAGGAAAGGGAAGCCAAGAAGCTTCACCCCCTTTATTCTCATACTATATTAATGTCAGTCTTTTCTATCAGTTAAATCAGCCTATGCCTGCCCTGAAAGTAATATGCCAGCATATGAACTTTCAGTGGCTGGTGCAAGTTAATGGTACACCTTCTTTTCAAAGAACTGGCAAAGAGCAGCTTCATCTTTGTGTCTGGGATAGAAAGTAACTGCTGCAGGATTCACATTATTATTCACTTTATTTTAGTGTCTTCCCTCTGAGCTGCTAGTGCAAGAGGTTCTACTCCTTAGCAGGATGCTACTGTTTATCCCAGCTGTGGCTTGGCAGGTGTCACTTCCCCATCCAACAGAAGGAAAAACTGCTGTGCTGCAGAGCTAAGTGAGTCTTCCAAGGCCACACACCGAGCAAACGGCAGCACCAGGACTGGAAATCAGGAATCCCAAGTGCCCCACCACAAACACAATCTGCTGAGACCACAGTTGCCTGACAGCCAATGCCCACTCTCATGGACTGAACGCAGTAAGTGAAAAAGCAGAGTTTGGTTTTAGTACTGGCTGGCCTTGCTGGAGCAGCTCCCAGCTCCTGGGGGGGAGCTGGGGAGAAAGAGCATCAGTGCTTGCAGGGGCTGGAGGGACAGTGCCATCCCTGGGTGACAGCAGTTTTCCAGACTGCAATCACTGCCTGTGCACTCAGCCCACGCAGTGAGCCTCTGCATGAATCCAGCAGCAGGAGAAATACAGGGAGAGCATCAAATTTGGGTCCCTTTGTAGGCTTTCCTGCAGGGGAGATATGTGTATGAGGCTGGCTAGTGTGGATTCCTGTTGCTGAAGATGTTTTGGGGCTGATTCCCTGTCTCTGTCTTCTCTTCAAGAAAGGAGGAGATGCTGAGCAGGATGGGAAGGTGGGGCTTGTACTTCTTCCTCTGCTCTCTCTCCTCAGTGATGGTGAAGCTAATATAAATCAGACTTTCTCCCAAGGAAACAAAACCTCCTCAGTGCTTCCTCAGCCATTGCTGAACTGCAGAAGAGCTAAATGAAAGATGACTTGACCAGCAGAAGGTGGCTTGCACTGTGTGTGGCTTGGTTCATCTCCATGGAGAGATTGCAGGAACAGCATCTTGACCACAAGATGTTACTCTTAAGATTCAGGCCAAGTCATGACAAAGTTCACACAACCTGCTACCTTCTGCCAGGGACAGCAGGTGACAAGAACAGACTCAAATGTTTGGCTTTATCCCCTCCCACATGGGTCAACTGCATGCACTGAATTCAGCAGAGTTGCCTCAGCACAGCTCCTCACATCAGCCTCCTTTGGTTTGAAACAACTTTTGGCATTATTCAGTACATCTGTTTCTAGTGCCCAAGGCCAAGACACTGATTACCACATTGCTAATTTTAATTACTACCTGGCATGTAGAAAACAAAACCAGCTACGTGTGCCATTTACCCCAAGGAGAAAAAAAAAAAACAGCCACCGTGGGCCTTTTCCCCCAAGGAAAAAAAAAAAAAAAAAAAAAAAAGAGTCAAAACTAACCAACAAAATATGGAACACTGCACTGGGAGAGAAATCCAACCTCCCTCTAACAAAACAGTTTCTGTGGCATTCCTCCCTTCCTGTGTTTGTGCTTCTCTTTTTCCTAAGGGCTATAAAATTTAGCATACTAGGAATTGTGGGTTGCTTTATAGACCAAGCAGTTGGGTTTGCTAGAAGTTGGCTTGAAAGTGGTACTTCTTTCTGACGGCTACCTGGCTGCCCTAACAAGTTTGACACCTGCAAATTATTCACCTTTTTCATCCCAGAACACATGCCAGTCAAAAGCAGCAAACCTAATTCCTCTGAAAATTTGTGCCTGAACACGCAGCTCTCTCTGCTGAGAGCAATGTCAAAATAAAGCTCTGCAACCTTCAGCACCTCCCAAGGAACATCAACTCGACCTTTTCTGAATTCTTTTGGACCAACACTTTGTTTTTCTCACCCACCTCTAGATCTTGACTTCTTCTTTGCCCTGTGCTAATCCTTGGCATAAAGGATTAATCTCTAGAGCTGGACTTTGACAACCCTGCAGTAACAACAACCCACAGGACCCTCTGCCACTATTCCATAGATATTATGAATTAATGATTCCTCTGAATGGGAAGACATAATCAGTTACATCCGAAATAGCACCTCAGCAGTTCAAAGCTGCTGTTCTAACCAAGGTGCTGACTGAGGTTCATCACAGTGCAGTCAGTCAACACCAGTGCTCATTATCCCCAACACTGGGATTCGTTTCACCTCCTTTCCCAGACATGAATTTCACCAGAGAGAGACTGGGGATGTTAGTTAAGCAGTTGTATTGAGTTGAACTGGTCTACTTGGATGATGGAGGAATGACAGAATCAGTCATCAAACAGGCAAAATTCCCACTGGTGGCATAAAAATGTCAGGGCTATATCATACTGTAAATGTCACCCGTTTCTGCCAACAAATTTTTATTTGCATTGTTTCTATATAAATATTCTTTTCTAAAAATGTCAGTGAGAAATGCCAGTTAGTTTCTGACAATGATGACACAGAGAAGATACATGGGAAGCTAAGTACCAGAGTTTTTCCCAGAAAATTGTAGGGGATTTTTCTAATGGAAAATATTGCATTTTTGTTGAAAAATCCCTAATCTTTTGGCCACCTGCCAAAGTCTCTTGGAATGAACAATATTAGGTTTGGCCAATGGGCATTCAATATGGACCTACAGCAAACAGACAGATTTGGATAAAGAGAGAAAACCCCAGCAAGTTACACTGTTGAGTACTCAGCTGATCACCAGAAAAGTTCTGATAGCATTTTTAAAATTAGCTGTATTGAGTATGTCACTGGTATTGACACTAAAGTCAATGAACTCACTCCACTGTAAAGTATTTAGCACAGAGAATGCCAAAGATCTTTCCTGATCCATAATTCAGCCTGGCATTCTGCTGATGAGGATTTTCCAGAGAATGCTGCAACCCATACTGCTATGCTGTAGCGTTGCTGATTTCCATATGTACACACATAAATACAAATATATATACATACATGTACTTTTATATATGTCTTCGTTAAATATTACATTTATTTATATACTTTAAGTGCTTGATTTCATTAATTATTTATAAAGAAGTATCCCAGAAACTGTTTAATGTGGTTATAAATTTTCATTGAGAATTTCCCTGCTTTTTTTTATAAGCAACTATATATATTATTAACACTTTTGAGACTAAAAGACAGGTTTATGAAGAGCTGGATCATCCCTGGTCACTGCAAAATCTGAATTATGAAGCTTCCAGTAGTTCCTGCCTGTGGTAATTCAAGATGCAAACCTACATTTACAGAACTTTCAAAAATTCTTTAAGATGTAAGTTTTTATTTTAGAAGAGATATACACCAAAACTGTGTAGAAATGCAAAAGGTTTTTAACTGCATTTATATGGTACTTAAGATCTTTCTTTTTGCCCTTTTCCATTAAGCTGAGAGTAGCTGACAGCCTAAAGATCAGGTGAGCAGAAGTAAAGTCAGGAGAAGCCCTTTGTGGCCACAGAAACCCCACTAAACTCACCATTACAAGTCTTGGCATCATGTAAGAAGCTATTCTGGAAACAAGATATAAACCAATGTGTGAATGTGTCTCAGCCCCCATAAGAAAAACAACTGCTCCTAGATTTTACTCAAGCATGGATCTAAAAGCCAACAGACATGGATTATACTTGAAAATCCTCTCAGCTCCTCCAAAGCTCCAGTATCACCTTTGAAAATTCTTTCATTTCTGTGGAAGGCCCACAGTTCTGTTCAGCTCAGTCTCAGCAGCACCTCCTAAAGTACCCTAGCTCCTAGGAAAAGCATGCTCCACTTTTCTACTTCATTTCAGGCCCTGAATGTGGCAAAAGAAGGATGCCTGCACTTCCAATGGCAAAGGGGAGGCACTGCCGTGCCGCTGAGCACGGGGAAAACTCCAGCACTCGGGATCACTCCCCACACTGAGGTTCCTCTGGAGCTGACCCCATGTGAAAACAACACACAGCTCAACTTCCCACTGGGGAAAGGTAACTCTGACAAGGTGAGAGCTGAAATTGCCCCTCCTGGTGAAGCTGTGCTGTCCACACCTGCTGATTAGGCTGGGGGCCTGTTGCGGTGC
This sequence comes from Chaetops frenatus, assembly GCA_013400775.1. Taxonomy (NCBI): domain Eukaryota; kingdom Metazoa; phylum Chordata; class Aves; order Passeriformes; family Picathartidae; genus Chaetops; species Chaetops frenatus. The sequence goes on from VZTR01005004.1 coordinate 387,806, forward strand.
CATATTCCCCCAACGTGCACGCCCGCCAGGCTTTGACACAACTGTGCTCCAAAACCAACTCTTCATCAAAGATGTCTTACATTCAGATGAAGTCAAAGAGCCTGAACAGATGTCTTTAAATATATTTCCTCCTTGTAATGATGGCAAATAAAAGCACTGTCCTCCAACATGTTCTGCACAGCATCTGTAAGGCAAGTGCCGCAAAGGGAAATCAAAAGGAGCGGGGTAGGATGTTATGTATGCTGTGTGCTCCGAGAATATTTTAAACTCCCTTAGCCTCTGTAATGAAAACCACGCTGTCTGAAAGTGAAACGCTGCTGATTGTTAACTGTAGGTCTGTTGGAAATAAAGTGAGGGACACAGGGAAAGGGAATTTCACGTAAATCTAATTTCTTCTGTGTCAAACAGTGCTACTGTATTTCCTCCCATCTGCAAGGATACCCTGTGAAATGTGGATGAATGTTATTACAGTCTGCAATAAGCAGAGTTCAAAGTGGGGAAAAATTTGGTTCAGATTTGGATTCGGCAGTTCAGAAGTTTCTTCACACTTTCTTCAAACGACCCAGAAAAAAAGTCTCAAGCTCTGACTTGCCAACCTTACATAAAAACTTTTACACCAATCAGGTTGCTATGCAAAGTAGGTAGATTTAAGCAAACATTTATAATATTTTTCTTTTTCAGCAGAACTAAACTAGATTATTTTGCGGGTAGGATGCTGACTGGGATGAAAGAGAGAGCTACATCACAGTTCCCAGTTCTGTCTGTGGCTCCCTGCATGACTTTGGGCAAGTTATTGCTTTGTGCTTCATCCCCTTTCTGTAAAACAAAGCGCCTGCTTTGCCTCCAGTCTTTTTTTTCCCTTTACTAGATAGAAGTAGCCTGTGCAACGTGAGCAGTCAGCAGAAACCAGATGGGAACAGTGGGGTGGGGGGCTCTGATGGCAGTGAGACCTCTTGGTGCCATTGTGATCAACATTAGTAACAGAAGTTGTGTAAGAAGAGCTCTTTGAAACAATTTCCACCCAATTCTGACTCTCTGAGGAGAAAGACAACAGCTGATGTTCATTGTGCCTAACTGAACATCCAAGTTAAAGGTTGGGCTGTTAGTTCCTGAAATATGGGCTTTTCTGTTCACCTCTAACAGACCAGGCTGCAGTTGAGATGCTGTCAGATGCTCCAGACATCAAGGCTGCACCCACACCCCACAGCTCTGGGCTCCTTGTCCCCCCCCTTGGCTCATCCCCTCCCTGGATGCCCAGTGGCAAAGCCCAAACAAATACCCTAAAAGGTGCATTAACAAAACTTAACACCAAACCCTGATGTACCTCCTGGAGTTTCCTTCCTCTTACAGTCCCCCATCAACATTCCAGACTCCTTCCCACAACACGGCTCTGGCACAGACAGTAAAACATAAGCTGGTAGAGGTCTTGCCACCAAGGAGAAGCTGCTGGCACCTCCATCTTCCTGAGCAAGCTTGGCTGACAGAGCAGAGGGTTTTGGAGCCAGCCTCCAGCCCTTGCTCCCAGACTCACAGCCCTGTTGGCTGTGGCTCCCAGGAGACCTCTTCTCCCCTACACCCCAAAGCCCTCACCTTGGACGTTGGACCTCCTCACCTCCCGAGTTCCCTCCAGGGACCATTAACCTTTCTTTCAGTTATTACTTTCTTTGTCAGCTGGGTGGAATAAAGACCCCTAACACATACACAGATCTGTTCAGTCCTGAAGGGATTTGGAGCTCCCTGCCCAGTCTTGAAGGGACCAGCATATCCCATTACAAAGTCCCAGACTCAATTCACTACCAACAAAAAGCCATCTCCCTTTGGACGGGTAAAGTCTACCTTTTGAAATGTCCACATGTTGTCTCAGCAGCTCTCCTTTATGGCTGTTTACATTGGACAAGAAGTGCAACACAAAGCAACATTCAGATGAAGAAAGTGCTCAGAAGTAGTAAAATACGGTGTTATCTATTTTTTTAGCAGAATAAATTGAGCTTGCTTTGCATTATTGCTGGCTGTCTTAGCCCAGCTCTGAAAGTGAGAAAGAGAAAGGGAATCTTGAAAGGCAGCTCCCGAGAGGACACTAATATTTTTAATAGTTTGTGGGTTATGAAACAAATCTGTGTTAGCAGTATTATATATCTCAGCCTGAACCACTGGGGTGTTTCCAGGCTCTTTAATGAAACTAAAGCAGTAACACTGCACTGCCAAGAAAGTAGATTTATTCACAAAGAAATGTTTGCTAGCAGAAATGAAAGCGTAGGCATGAGCAGGGCTGTGGCATACTAATGCATGGCCTTGTCACTCACATTGCCCCTTATCTCACCAGCTGAACTCTGCTGTTGCTGCTGGATCACAGGCCAAACTTTTTCCCCCTTTTTCTGCCATCCAGTCTTACCTCTTCCCTGATTTTTGGGGCCCACAGCAAAGCAACACATCAACATAGGCTGAAACCTGTGCTAAGAGCAAAACTTGATCTATAGCCGAGGAGAGCTCAACATAAAAAGAAAAAAACATACACAAACACTAGAAATTTTTTTCTTTTTTTCATTTTACAGTGTGAAATAGGACCCAAACTAATCAATGGAGCTCAGTGGGAGTGCATAATTATTAATAGGCCCTACATGGGGCCTCAGAAAATATGCAGTTCTCTTGGAAGTTTAAAAGGTCACCGTGAATAACTAAAACATACTTTTCTTGGTAGTTATTTTGCAGTAAAAAAATAATTCATAAGGAAATCAGTTTAGGGGAAAAAAATTTTCTCATGTTCTAGCAGGGTGGTTTAGGAGTCATTCCTATGTCTTCCATGTATCTTTTCTGGCAGGTTAATGGGCCATGTTTTATTCTCTGCCTTACTTCCTAAAGCTCACAAAGCCCAGTCCTTTTTCACCGTTTGTTATTCCAGATCTTGCCTGCATGCTGCCAAGCTGAGAGAAGGAATGAAAAATGGAGTGCCCCTGGAACAATCCACACTGGTGGGGAGCAATGCCAGGTGAACACCCCTGTGTGGTGCTACTGGTCAGCCTCATTTACTAATTACACAGCAGCCTGAGCGGCTGGACATGCATGTGCTGCTCACCAGGCTGAGTCCTGGTGGGTTCAGACCTTTGAAGGGGCTCTGCACAGTGTCTGGACATCAGCAGATACTACAATGAGAAACACTGAACAAAGCCCCCAAGTCCTCCTCCTAACAGTGCGTGTTCAGTGCTGGCACCAAGGAAGTTGTGCTCCTTCAAGAAACCTGGGGAGGTGGTCATGAAGCAGCAGGAGAGCCTGGCAGTGCTCCTGGGGCACTCTTCAGGCACACAGGTGACAGGTATGAGAAACTCCCAGCACCAAAACTCCTCCTGGCAGGATGGATGGTGACACATGAGCAAAGATCCCTCACTGAATGGTTTAAACACACAGTGAGGTAGTGCCTACATCAAGGATCCTGATGGAAGCAATAGCTGCTGGCATGAGGCAGAGCCCAGGCAAGAATCACCTTCAGGCATCCTCCCACCATCTTCTGCCTTCAATTCCAACATGTATGTGAGTGATGTTGGAATACAACATACAGAGTTCAGCACTAGTGAATTCTGATTTTGTATTCATTTCAAACAGCAGCAGAAACTGCAGCAGCCCGGGGATGTGTGAGATGGACAAAACAAGTTTGCCTTTAGCTCACACCAGGGAATGATGGCTGAGCTGTGTGATGTGCCAGAGGGCTGCTGCCACTCATGGACATGGAACACGTGGACAGCTGAACACAACCCCACAATGCAGTGGTGGAGCACAGTGGGCTGGGAGACTGAGCAAACACACATCCTAACTCTCACATCTCAGGAAAAAGCTATCCAGCCTTATTTAATACAAGCATGGCCTTCATCTGAGGTAGCTGCACACCATCAGAGGGTGGGTGGGGATGTGGACAATGTCTGTGTATCTGCCTAGGTATGTGCTTCTGGCCACTGGGAGCTGGACCAGCCAGGTCCTTGCCCAGACCTAGTTTGATAAGTTTTATCTTGTATCTATGCTGTCATCAGCTCCACCCAACAGCACCCAGAGGTGCACACAGCAAATGCTGTCACTCGGGGCAGAAATGCCCACAAACTGGCCAGGTTTCAGCACGAGCACTTTTCTCAGCAGTGAAGTCATTTTATTACTATGCTCTACCTAGGCATGTGCAGCATCTGGTTAATATATTTCTGGGTAGTTCCTAGCTCTCCAAACACTCCATCCCTGCCACGCTGCAACACACACAAAAGGCAAACTTTCCAACAGTTTGCTTGGGTACCTGTTCCAGGCACTTACAGACCTGGTTAGGAAAATTTTCCAAGGAGCTAGCCTGCATTTTCCCATGCTTAATTTAGTTATTGGAATGTCTGCCATTTATATGTGTTCTCCTTGGCTCCTGCACAGGTCAGCTCCTATAAATCAGCCCAGTATCACTGACTGTAATGGAGCTACAGTAACTTACAACAGCTGAGTATCTGGTTTATGAATGCAGTTCCCAGAGCTTCATGTTAAATACAGCCCAAGGCTGGGGCATTGAAAGAAAATGAAGAGGTTATGAGAGGTACGTATGCCAGTTCCAGTTCAGTATTGTTTGTCCTAGATACTTACTAGGTGATGAAAGGATAAATAAACAGACCCCAGGCACAGTGATGTCAGACACTGCTTATGCCAGTGGTATTTTCTCTGCAAAAGGCACGTGCACGTGAAACAAATGAGGAAGCAGGTGAGAGCGAATGTTTGGCTGCCAAACTTGGCCACAGATAAAACATGATGAAGATATTAAGCCTGTGGACTGGAATGTGACTGGAAGAATACCTGGGGAGGGAAAGGAAATCACCATGGCCATTGAGAGCCCTGCCTAAGTACCTGATGGCAGCAAATGAGGAGGTGTGCAAGAAAATTCACTTCTCAAGCCACATCAAGCATGATCCTTAAAGCTCTCATCCCATCTGGTGAGGCAAAGAATTTACTTCACAAATTCAGCTTACTATGCTCTTCCCTGATCCCACTCTTCTCCAGTTCTGTGTAGACACATCCAAGTCAGGTTGCACATTATGAGAGCTCCATAATTTTCATTTGAACCCTTTTTCTGCCAGCAGCAACAAAAAGTGAAAAGGAACAGATTACTTCCCACTGAAATGGAAACTGCATGGAAAGCATCTCCATCTGATAGAGCTTTGGTAGTGTTTGGTTTTACTTTGGGGGAAGGGGTGATTTTAAAACACTGGGAATAAGCATTCTGGATTTCTTAAAACTGAATAATTCTGCCCAAATTAAAACCCCCTTCTGGTTTGGGCCAGGGACTGGTATAAGGCTCATTTGTGTGCCAGCTCTGCTTCCCAGCACAGGAAAGCACCACGACTCCTCCATCTGCCAGAGACCTTCACGCTTTCCTGGACTCCTCCATCTGCCAGGGAGCTTCCCAACCTCACCAAGCCTGACCCGACACCACCATTCCAGGGAGCCTTCTCTGGAGAGCAGGATAAAAGCATAAAGCCCACGAGCTGTGCCAGCAGCCCCTGCGATCACAGCTAACCTGAGCCAGGAGAGACCCCAGCTGGCAGCTCTGCCCATCCTCTCCCTGCAGCAGGGAGCTTTCTGCTCCCTCTCCCTGGCCATGCTTTTGGGAGGGGAACCAAACAAACAGCACAGCCCAGATGTCTCTGCAGCGAGCAGGGCAGCTCCCATGGGAACTGGAAATTCTGTGTGAACTTGCATCAAACGCACCGAGGAACCGTTTCTTCCTGCAGAATTTACTATATATTAATTAGAGAGCAACTTGACATATCTCTGGCTAGCACAAATTAAAACAACTCCTCAAGTATTTACCAGCTGAGGTCTGTGAAGACAGGGGCCAGAAAGAAACACAGAAGATTAAAAAGAAATTCAGCTAAGTGGGGCCATGGCAAATTGCCCTGCTGAGCTCTCTGAGAAGAAGCTCCTTCTCTCTTCTCTCCCGTCCACAGTTCTCTACCACTCACAGAGGTGCAAAGGGCAACCTGTGCCAGGCTAGAAGGATGCCAAATAGGGAAACACACACTTACATTTGTGATCAAGAAGGAAAATGCTGATACATGTGGCTAAAACACTTTGGTTATTCTGGTACCTGACATTTTAGGAATAAAGAAGAGAGCAGGACAGAATTTCTCAGTGGAATCGAACAGAAATAAAATAAGCTGTTTCTCCCTTATTAAAGTAATCTCACCAGCAATTTCACTTCCTAATTTACTACTTCTGTCACTGTCATAATATATGGACAGCATTCAGCAGCTTAGAAGTTTCTCAGAACAGAAAATGCCAAAGCCACTTTGGCAAATGTAACCACGAAGATTCCCCTATATTTTCATATGGATAAACAATAAAAGGCTCTTTTCTAAATTTGATGATTTTGCTTCAAAAGACAAGTGCAAATCTAATTTAAAGCTGTTTTCTGGCATCAAGCAAAACTCCTACAATAATCTTATTATTTACATTACAAAATTTACATTATATTGCAGGGTGTTATTAGCAATCTCTTCTCTCCCCTTTCTTGATTCCTGAAAGGACTTTAATGATGGTGAAAAAGTTAAAGTATTTACTGACAGATGGAGTATAGTCACGACAGGCACAGAAGATGCTGTCTCTGAGTTCAAGTTCTTGGCAAGGAACTGGGTTTTTGCATGGTTAGGGCCCACTACCTAGATATGCATTTTCTGTTGGATTTCCCAGCCATGCTGGAGTCATCAGTCTGATTTAGAGCACATCCCTAGCGTGGGCAGGACAGGATGAGACAGGAACAATGCTCCCATGGCATAAGTGGAGACAGCAGAGACACCAACAGCAAGTGCATGGTCACAGCCTGACCTCCTCCATTGCCATTCCCAGGGTATTTAAAAGCCTTGATACATTTGAAGAGTTACTCATTATTTTTGCAAAGAGGGTGATAAATTACAAAGGCTGATTGATTTATGACATCGAAGTAGCAGCAAGTGATTTCCTCCAGAGCAGCTGCTCTGCCAGAAGGCCAGCAGAGCCCCAGAAAGGCACATGCCTTTGGAAGGCAGAGCACCAGAGGCTCCTTTTCCAGAGCTATTTCAGTCTCCTGATGACTGTATAATAGAGGGAGAACCGAAGTCATCTGCTTTCCAATTTTATGCAAGGTGACTAAGAAAGTCTTATTTGGTTTGAATAGATTTCAAAAGTGTGCACATATATATATATATATACACACATACATACATGAATAAGCCTCTTTCATAAGAAAGACTTCATGAATATTTCATGGCATGCCCCTTGGGTTTGTAGGTATCTGGTTTGCAGGCTTTGCTAAGTCCAATTTACTGCCACCTGGGCTCAAGAACAGAAGATTTCCCCTGGATTCTGCAGTGCTCATCAGTGGCCACAATGGCAGGGGTACCTCAATTCCAACAAGCCCCAGCATCCTCTCCAGTCAGAGCCATCATCATTTGTTGTTGAAGCAATCAGATGGCAAAAGAGCCTCCTGAAGATTTGCAGCCCAGTGAGCTACATGCCAGTGTTGCCCAGTGGGCCATTCTTTCCCTGTCTGGTTTTTAAATAATGCTTTCTTTAACCCTGGTGCTTGCAAGATGCTGTTCAAAGGGAAAGAAAAGTACAAGGTCACCCATGGAATTCATCTCTCATCACATCCCACCACTTTCCACATATTTTTTAAAAATGTAAGCTTGGATAGCCAGGCCAGTTTGCTGTCACGTCTCGCCCTTGCAACTGCTGACAGTCAGATGTTCTTGCTTACTTTAGGGTTTGATTTATTGTCTGCAATTAGGCTAAAAATGAATATTTTAAAAAATACAAAGGAAATCTATGATTAGTTGCAAATTGGAAGCAAAAATAGAGACAGAAAAATTATTTCTTTATCCGACTTGCCAGGCATGAACTCATTTGTGTTTTCATCTCCATAAACCTGTCGGAGGGCTCTCTCCACTCATGTAAGGGGTACTCATCTTGCTGAGCATCTCATCAAGATGAACGAATTTCAGTTCAAACCATCATGAACTGAACTTTCTGCTGACCACTGCCCTCCCTGGAAACACCCTCAACACAAAGCACCACATTCAAAATGCTGGCACGAGTTTTGTGGTTTTGACAGGGCTTGGAATCTGCAGAAGTCCAGGTCTCAAGTGCAATGCTGAGAAGATCGGCCCAACAGCTGTGGCATGGACCACTGTGAAAATGAAAATTCAGCATCTCAGAGCCATTTGCTAAGAAATGCCATGACTGAACAATGCAGCCCAGGAACATGAATCCAAACCAAAGGCTGGGATGAGATTCCTTCAGTTTCCACCAGTTCATCAACTCTGTCTCAACCAACACCTGAGCTATGCAGCCCATTCCACTCTTTCCCAAAAGTACAGGACATCATAGATTAGCCAGAAGGGTGGTTTAGTGCAAAGAGTGTCTGATTCATTTTGAGGGGGCAGATGAATCTAACATAGCCACCTTCTTTGGCTTCTTTTGAGCACATTGCAGCAGAGCAAAGATGAGGACAGGCACTGTCTTGTGCAAGGCAGCCTGTGGCCTTCACATGCTCCACCTGCCCAAGTGCTTGGCAAAGGCTGAGGCTCAAATGCCAAAGGGTTTCAGTGCATAAAGGCCTTCTAAAAATGAGGCTGGGTGTAAGTAGCCAGGCAAAACCTTTGCATATAATAAGGGGCATGAGAAAGGTTATGCCTACTTCAGGGAGCAGATTCCAGCACACAGATCCCTTTTCTTGGCCACCAAAGATGCAGAACTCTCTGCAATTTGGTGTTTATTTATACGAAAATAGCCTTCATTTTTGTTCCATGCCTTGAGGCTATGCAAACCACGATAGTAGAGGCATGTTTCCAGCAGTGATAAGAAGTAGTATTCTGTCCAGCAACTGTTATCACACCCCTCCCAAGCTGAACAGAGCAAATTAAAATTAGCAAGATATTAAAGAATTAACACTATAAGCATTTACGACCAGTGTCAATCATTCACTCTCTCCTGGACCATGCAGCAGAGGGTGAACAAGCAATGCTGTGCCCCAGGGATTAATGGTACATGACTGAAGCCCTGACTGCTGTGGGCTGTTTAGTGGTGAAGCACATTTGTCCTCAGCCAGGCAAAAGGAAGTAATGAGCTGAAATAAAGAAATGGGAAATATGAGTTGGGTAGGAGGAGAAAACATCCTAACAAGCTGCCAGGGGAAGTGCTGGTTCACTGCTTGGGTCATTTCAAATTGGACTGGATAACACACTGGAAAGCATCCTGGTTTCTGGGAGGCTGTGCACTGAATGTGAAGGATGAAGGGGTACAGCACATTTCTGCCTCTTTGGCTGGGTATCTTCCATGACCTGCTCTACAAATAGCTCATGGTTCAAATCAAGTCCAGGCTTATCTCCCACCTGCAGCACAGGACAATTACTGGAGAAAATAACAAATATGCTCACCATGCACACTGGCATTAACCTCCCTGGGTAGCCTTCACCCTCTCCCCTTGGCTGCAGCATTTCACAGCCTTCCACAGCAGTTCCAAGTAATCCCATTTTAATGCCCACTTACCCCAGACTGGCAATGACTGTCACTGGTCACTGACTCAGTCACTGGTGTCCACCATGAACAACCATGAGACAACACACAACACCAGCTCTGAGAGCTTCTTCACAGCCTCAACGGCCTCTACGATTTTCTTCTCTGCACGACTCAATCTGTTCTTTAGGGTCAGCAATACCAAACTAAAGCTCAGACCCCACAAGGGGTGAGCACAGTTATTAATGGCGTTATGAGCCTCACAGCAATTTAATTACTTGGACATATATTCAGGGATCACACATATTTTCTACACGGAGGTCGTCTGGCGATCAGAAAAAAAAAAAATTGAGGGAAGGGTGTCTACTATTTTATAACCCCTTTTTCCCCACAGAGAACAAGGAGGTAATATCCAGCAAGGTATGGCCCCCCCAGCCTCCAGAGGCAATGAGAACTCATTTATTTCTATGCTGATAGAGGGAATGGTGGAGATTTGGGAATGAAGCTCAGCCAGCTTGTTACATTACATGCCCTTTTCAAACAGGAGCGATACTGCTTTCACGTCTGACATGCATCATTAAAAAGCAATCACTTCGAGCAGGGCTCTTTTTATTTATCACAAAAAGAAACAGAATGGGAAAAAGCGAGAGATAATCATCACTCAACCCTTCCCCTGCTGAAAAGTGAAAGCCTGTGTCCAACAAGGCAAGACCACCCATCTTGAAAGGGTTTGGTAAGATTTACATTTGGCCGGTGTTTTAAGAAGCAGCAATTCCTTCGCCTTGCACACACATTCAGGGTGATAGTCCTGGGAGCCCCACGTACTAACCCAGAGAATAATAAAAATCAGATGTTTCTACATAATAGATATTGATGGACCAGTGTGTCTGCTGAGAGTGCTCTGTCCTACCTGCAGACAGCTCGGATTTGGCTCATGTCCTGGACAAGGGGTGTTTATACCACTTACAAACGTTTACTCAACGTCATGGAAGTGAGCAGAGCCGTGTAAATGTCCAACTTTCCCTGCCTTTTCCTGTGTTCCCAGAGCACACTTTTGATGGCATCTTGTGGAGATAGCCTGGAAATGCTGAAGCCATTAGCAATATTCATCTTTCTGGCAATGTTTGGCAGCTTCGGCAGAAGAGGGGAGTTTGGAGGCTGGCAATGTGGTGGCAGTTCTGGGGGGAAAAAAGTCTTGGCTACCTCAAAATGATCTCTATGTTAATTTGATATGTAAATGATATTTCTGCTCATGTGAAAGGGGTAAGTTAACACTGTATCAGGGAAAAAATACCTAAGATAAGAACCTGAAAATAATTTTTCCATGATCCCATGATGGAATTCTGGTCTAATCTGCCTTTGCAGACAGAGCAAGTATTTTGATAGCAGCAATGCAGTGCAAGTGTTGCAAATCTGAGTGCAGAGAATGAAAATTCATTCATTTCCAGGGCTTCTCCCTCCTTTTCAATGCCTGAAGCCTGGGACCTGAGTTCCATGAGTCCTAAGCCACACACCCCCCATGATTAGGGAAAGCAGGATAGCAGTGCCTAGAGGTGACCCAAGCAGCTTCCCAAGGACTTCAGAAATTGATTTCCATTTGTTTCCAGATGTGACACTAGAGGTTCAGAGATGGGAAATGATTTTCTAGGTGTTGTGTGAATGAATTTCACAAGCCAGGGAACTTCTTTTTATCAAAGAGAGACAAATGAACAAATTGGAAAACTTGGCAAAAGGCTGACTTTGACTAGGAGCTTGAGAACATCCTCCCTACTACTGCTCTTATAAAAACTCCAGTCCTACCTTGCACACTGAATTAACTCTGAAGTAAGTTCACCACCTCTGCTGGAGAGATCCCTGGCCTGAAGGTGAAAGCAAACAGTGGAGCAGGAGGGTGACACACCCAGGCCTGGTGCTGCTCTCAGCAGGAACAGTAGCAGAGTCCTAAATTCAGTGGCTTAGTCTGACCTATTCAAATAGCATTTTCTCTGCCCAAATAACTGATCCTTAATGAAGCTATTTATGTAAGGAAATTAAATTAAAAAGGAATGTTGGTCACCTGAGTGTTGCCACATGGCTGTAATGTGTGTCTGGGAGACCTGAGACTCATAAATTGTATACAACACACTGAATGGAGGTCTTTAGCCTGTATAATTAAGTGGCAACTAGTTTCATATTAAAGATATTACACATACACAGAGGCACAAACAAAATGTCATATTCTCTATTTCCTGTGTATAAATCTCTGCTCACAGAAAAGTCAAAGAGCGTGGGGTAGGAGCAAGGGGGTTATGATCTCAAAGAAAAAGGTTTCAGACTAAAAAGCAACCTACAACTTTGCACCTACAGGTTTTGGGAGAGAAGATAAGAGGCATCCACCAATCCAAAGGCTGCTGTGGCCACAGTCACAGCTTGAGTCTTCAGACGTTAGGGATGAAGCAGAGTGCACAGGATCTCTGAAAAATGAATCATCAATTGCCCAATGCTAAACAGTACAGGACATCACATCACATCACATCATATCACATTAACAGAGAAGGCAGAGTTCAAGGCCAGGTAATGCCCTTTTTCAAATACCTGTGACAAAGATGCAGGATGAGAGAAGGCCAAGAGCCACTGATTGTCAAGCCATGTTCAAGACACTGTTCAAGACACTGAACTCCTGCTACAGCCAGAGTTCAAGCTGTGCACAGTTTGCCTGGGACTCCAAAATACAGAAGGTAAATCTCCATATCAGGGCGGCTCAGGTAACTCAAAAAACCTGTCTGTGTCCTCCAGACCTCCACTGTGGCTCTGAAAATGCATTTTGACTCAGGACTGGGACAGCTGTGAAATACATCAACCCACACAGTCAGTTCCTGGGCACTCCTACAGTGCCAGGCTGGGGGGGTTTCTGAATTTCTGAATCACAGACACACGATCCCAGGATGGCTCTGCACAATACAACCTGGACACCCAGGATTAGCTATCCAAACCTCACCTGTGTTCAGCAAAGAGCAACTGAGCTACAACAAGGCTGCCAGGCACCTCTGTGAGCAGCAAACCTTGAGCCCAGGGCTTTCCCTCCCTCAGCACACCGAGGGCCCTTCTCTTCATCCTGCAAACAGCCACAGCTATTACTAATCCCCAGGGCATACATCCTGACTCAGCAGCCAGTCCTGAGCTTACACAGGATGCCAGTTTAGCCCCAGCAAACACAGCAGTGCCAGGCTCCATCCGCCCCAGGAAAGGTGGTTCTGGTGTGAAAGGGTTTGTAAGACACAGGACTGCACCAACCCATTCGCCTTCCTAGTGCTCTGCTGGCACGTGGAGCTAATGCTTAATTATCCTGAGTGATTTATTAACATATAAAGTCAGATTAAATGGGTATTTGGAGCTGAGTGGCTGAGAGGCTTTGAAAGGGGAGAGTGATTCACGCTATTTATCCAGCTGAGACAGAAGCCACGTGCCGTGAACCCACAATATTGATTTCTCCAGATAAAAAGAAATAAATTTCTAGGAAAATACCTTCATTAGCATGCAGCAGATGTGTCAGTTAGGAGGAATTCCTGATTTAGACAGGCACACTGTCCACACCTCTAAACAGAGCAGAGAACATTACTGAGGACCCTGTATTTTCTCTAGGGCAGTTGTGCTTTTATTCATCCATCGCACAGGGTCTGCTGGGGCTCCAGACCTGCTCAGGCCACTGGAGCTCCACTGGCATCCAGAGCACATCATCATCACTGTGTGACCACATCCACACCCAAAAGGGGGTTCTCAGCAACATGTAATTTCTCCCTCACTGAATAAACAACCTTATAGCTAGAACCTGGATAAAAGTCTTTCCTCTTCCAAAGGAAACTCTGGAAACAAAAATGGACACAGCAACAGGAGGCCATATTTACATGTACTTGGCTGCCACAATCTTAACTTGTTTTCTATGATACTTGTTGCTGTGGCAAAACTTGAATCATCTGATGTGTTAATGGACAGTTTCTTAACTTCTACCTGTGACAGGATCAGACTGCAGTCCTGGCAGGGTACACATTTGATATACAGTCACCAGGACCTGGGGAATTGTACAGACTTCAAATAACTTCTACAGAAAAAAGAACTTCAAACTTTTTTTTCTTTTCAGCCTAACTGTATGTAGGGACGCTGGTCAGGTAAAGAAAGAGAGAAGAAAAGTAAACTCTCAAGCTGACCTTGGTGGAAGATATACAAAGATATGAAGGACAGAAATCAAGGAATGTAATGACACAGTTATATAAAACTGGTGTTTCTTAGGCCAGGTGTTCCCTATTCCCTATCTGCCTCTCCCACTTAAATTCCTCAGCATCCTCCTGCACAAGGGTGGAGAGTTCAGGCAAAAGACCTCCATCAGCTAATCAAGCAGCTGCAAAAGAATGAAGGCACAAGCAAAATTTTCACTGGGGTCAAACTACACTTTTTATTCAAGCCGAAAATGAGGTACTTCAGTGTTCAAAGTTTTCCTTTTAAATTTAGCTTAAATTAAAACTCCACCTAAACTGGAAACAGTAACTGGAAGGATTTTGTCTTGAAATGGCTGAGATGAAAATTTTGAGGTTTCCCCCTTCTTTTCCTTCCCTATTTTTTTTCTCTCTACAGATAAAAGGATGTCCTCTGACAAGCAGGTGAGCTTTTATAGCTAAATTGTCTCACCTGTCTCAAACTGGTGGGTTTTTACCCACCAGCCCCAAAATGCTCACAAAGCGATGTTGAACAGAGAGAACAGGAGCAGGTGCCCTCTCCTCCCACCCACCCCAGCCACTTGTGCAGCACAAAAAAACCAACCTGGCTCCTGTATTAACAGCACCCAGGAAAGCTCCAGGGCAAGCAGCATCTTCAACCCTGTTTTAAGACTCAGCTGCTTGTAGGGCTTATTTTTATCTCTGACGGGGGCTGGAGTCCAGCTGAAGAGCAGGGCACGTACTCTCACTTCTGGCTCCGCACTGAGCGTTCCCAGCCACTTCATCAACACAGCCTCAGATTGGCTTAAAGCAGAAGTAAATTTCTATTCCTCCCTGTTGGCCAGTGAATGAGCAGAGGTAGCCAAGATCCATCCCCCTTTCCCTGCAGTCCCCCCTTCGCCCGCGTCCTGCCCGCGATCAGCCGGGTGTGAAAGGCTGGCGGTGTGAAGGTGGTTGGGAACACAGGTTGCTGGTTCCTGCCATGGCCCAAAATCCAAAGCACAGTCAAACCCACAGAGAGCCACTAGCAAATCGCTGGAGCTACTTTTTTATGAGACACTTTAGCCAGCCCTCTTTTCATATCCTTTACGAGGCTGCCTTCAGCCGTACTAGTAGTAAAAACTCCCGAGTTATGGAAATCATAAGAAAGAAATTATGTATGGAAAAATCATTACATTATAAATTGGTTCCACTGTTCAGAACATGTAGGAAATGGGGCATATAAAACTCAGATGGTGTTGCAGGCTTTGATACAAGGTTCATTATTACACCATGACACGAGTGAAATATGTGCTAACACACTGCCAGCTAATTTGCCTTTACTCACAACGCAGACCCATCGCTGGGCAGCTTCACAAATTTCATCGACCTGGGTGATTTCCCTGATGGGATGTAGCAGCCCCCTTAGAAACACCACGGGAAAAAGCAGATTTTTTTTATCTCCAGGGCTGGAAACGTGTTCCCCCACCTCATTCAAAAATAACAGCCATCTCCCTGTTTTCTCCTAATCTTTTTCAGATTTCATCCCTGTATTAGACTATTGAAATGCTGTTATCCAGTTATACAGGTGTTGCTTGTGTCTCTGGTTTTTAATGATCTAATCAAGGTAGGAGGCAGGAAAACTGGACAGCAACAAAATGTTCTTTGTTAGAAAATACCAACTGGTAAAAATTGGAAAATTTTCATGAAAATGCATCAGTTTTCATTAAACTTTCATCACAAAACATTCTGAAACCAACCAGGGAATTTCAACAGTCACAGACTGATGCCTGAAGCTGTTCCCTGGAAACAGGGAAATCTAAGGTGATCTTCCTATCTGTGGTGGATGCAGGATGCTTCCCTGTGAAAAAAAAAAAAAGGAAAACCATGGGATTAAACTTGGCCATGGTTGTTAATTACATTGGATAAGAAGGGCAGCAGCCTAAGAAGTCAAGAAATCCACAGAGTTGATACCAGGTATCCACTGAATTTCTAGCTTTCTTTTGAAAAACTCTTGTTTTAATAAAACAGTTTAAAAATAAAATCATAGTCATTATGAAAGTATTTCTTTACTGGAAAAATTCAGGGAAATATTTCTTTTAAGATTCAAATGGTCTGTTTCCATACATCCACTGAGAAGTTTGGTTTCTTCCTGCAAAATTACTTTCTTTAAAATAGACTCTTACTTTCTATTACATTATAAGGGGTTGAAATCTGAATGAAGTGCTTTGAATATATTGAAAATGTTTCAAATGACCCAAAAAAAATTCTGTGCACTTTTTTTTTTTTTTTTTTTTTTTTTTTTTTTTTGTTCCAACACGGAACAAAATTTCTTCTGCTTGCTTCCCAAAACCTCAGCAAACTGGAAAATCCATTTGCCGTGTAGCTCTACGCAGAGCAAGAATGTCAAGAGGTCCAATTTTTAATGCTTAGATGGTGTTTCAATTGAAGAAGTGCCGTCAAAATGTAAAGCATGATGGGCCTTTTCAAATTTCCAGCTGGTTTTGCAGAAGGAGGAGCCTGATTCTGGCTGGGGCCAAGATCTCAGTGCTGCCATCGTCAGGGAGTGTGCCTGTTAATAAAACCTTAGTTCGCCACCCAGGCGTCTCTGTGCCTACCGAAGCTAACCCCTCATTTTGAAGATGCTGAATTTGCCGACTCTGAGGTTACAACACTCCTGCCCGTGGGGGGTTGTTTTTTTTTTCCCTGAGGCACGCTGACAGACTAGAGGGGTTTACATCTTGGCTGTGTGTATCTTCTTTCACATCTTTCACCACGGTTTTAAATGAAACCACGTAGGGAGTGAGAGGGAGGAGGCACAGAGCAGCCGAGGAGACCCTGCCAGGCTCAGGCGGCGCTTGGGGTGTACGATGGACCTGTTTGTGAAGTGCTTTTTTCACTGAGGTCCCACAGCCAAGGACTGACTAAACCACTATTTACAGTCTGCAAATTGGTGTGGCAACTCTTTAAGACCCACAGGCTCACATGGGCTAATGGCCCTCCAGGTTAGATTAAAATTACAAAAAGGCCACTGCAGGTGGGTGGGATGAGAGTTTGGGGGGTTTTTGCTCACCACGGGGACCTGGGGCCCCCACTCTCATTTCAAGAAGCCCCGATGCTTGGCTGCTAGAGGGGTAAAAATAAAGCATCCCGTGTTGCTAACACAACAGCAGGGATTGCCTAAAGGAAAGGTGCTTCTCACCACCTCTGCTCATCCACTTACAGCCTGGTCATGGCCAGAGGCTCGAGGCAGCTCACCCAGAGAGCCAGCAGCAGCAGCCTGTGCCTGCCTTCCATGTGGGATGGAGAGATGCTGGTTGGTATTTACAGAGGAAAACCTGCCAGGCACAACATCTCCCTGGCCATTAGTGCTCAGCACAGTCCCACTGATAACCACTCCTCTCCCAAACCCATCCTGGCACCCATCTGCTGCTGCCAGCAATACCTGAGGTATTTTTCATGGGGCACATTTCACCAAATGGGCAAATATTCGGGAAGACGAGATCAATTCATTGCAATTCAGATCATGGTGAAGGACTTGCAATAGATGCAAAATGGCAACTCTGGAGCTGTTCAAGTCCAGCAAGTCTTGCACCGAGCACATATCCCGAATTCATGTGATTCCCCTTTATTTTTACCTTAGATTTTACAGCACCATTTAAATGACTTCTTTTTTTTTTTTTTTTTTAATACGGAAATTGCATATTTAATGGAAATTAATCTCCCAGTCCCCCTCAATAAACCTTTTGACAGTCTGCATGACTGTGACAGGGATAGGTATTTTTAGACAGACCATGCAGTAATTTTCTCTGCAGCATTCAATAATTTACAGTATCATAACTGAAGGTAAAGATTTCCCCTAAGCATGATTTGGCATTAACCAGGCCTTCACTGCAGACAGAGCACCAGCCTAGAACACAGCTTTACCCTAAGGATGCTGGGGAACTGCCAAGCTGAATAACACAGCCTAATGCAAATTCACAGGCAGGCAAAGGCTGGGCAAAGCCCCCCATGTCACAGTGAGCTGCCACCACTGGCCAGCACCTCTCTCCAGGTGTGCCCAGGCAGCACAGGGAGATGTGTGCAAGCAAGGAGGAGCCACACCCTCACCCAGGCTGGCATCATCACCAAGAGCATCCTTCCTGGAAGGCACAGGGAGGAGCTTGCCCTCAGCACAGCAAATGCAGCTGGAGGACAGTGAGCCCAAATGATCCACGATGCACAGATTTATGAGGTTCTTCACAATGGCTCTGGGTCCTTTCCCTTCTTTTCCAATATTATTACCATGTATGATGTTTTGCAGCAAGACTGGGAGGGCTTAATCATAAGCACTGCAAGGCTGTGTGCTGGGTCGTGGCAAGAACAAAATGCTATATAGAGTATGAAAGAAATGCAAGGCAGAAGATGTCTGATTTACAGACTGCTCCTAAAGTGTGTGTGCTGTGCATGACGGAATACACTTCTTCACCGGGATGCTCTCTCTGAGGTTCCTCAGTGCTTTAAGGAAAAGCCATCTGACAACACTACACCCACAAGGGAGTAACTATTTTATTACCTGGGCACTAGGTCATGGCAGCTATTTTAAAAACAAAGTTGGATTAAATATAGATATAACGAGCAATGCACAGAACATGTATTTTTTTCTCTATGCCTTCCTCTGACTACAGTATCTGGAGTTTATTACTTCAATTTTAAAGAAATAAATTTTTTTACAAGTTAAAGAATAACTTGCTGAAGAATAGCGCCAAAAAGTCTGACTAAGGGACAAAAATCCAAGAAACTTCCTCACTTAATGAAGCCGTGGACATCACTGTGAAGAGAGGAGGTTGAAGCTGGATCTTGCCACTTTATCACCTATTCCCAAGTACCCCTTCAGCAGATCTGCACGAAGTGGTGGCTATCACTAGAACTGCCAGAACAGCAAATTGTGTGGGAAATGTCAACATCTCAGGGCCTGCATTCCCAGGATCCAAAATTTCTCAAGAACAGCAGTTCTGGAAGGTTTTTTTGCTACAAACGTGTATAGAATTACAGGCTGTTAAAACACACAATAAAATATTACTAGTAGAGATGTATAGAAAAAAATCTAGACAAAAAATATAGAAAATAATTAAAAAGGAATGATTTGTTAAAACTGATATTTTTCAATGAACTTTTCTTCTTCAGAACCAACAGTAACAAATGCTCTGCAATGAAAATTTCCCAACTGGCTTAGTTCCTTCTGACAAACCTTGTGAAAATGAGCGTGGCGTGGAGGAAAAAAAGCTTGGGTTTATAAAAGAGAAATAAAACCAGATAAACATTAAATAATACTTAGTGTTTGGCTCCATTCAAGCTGCAGGGAGACATGCTGCTGTTTATTATGGACACACACAGATCTGCAGAGCTGGGATCCCACGTTCCCCCCATGCACTCAGCCCTTTTCCAACCACAGAGAGCATCTTAAACCAGCCAATATCCTCCTGCTTTCATTTTACATATGTAGAATTTAATACCTGATTACATTGGGGTTTAAACTAATGACTTGTGGACCCACAAGACCTTGGATGGTGGCTGGCAAGAGTCCAGGCAGAAAACACGGAAACAGAGGGCTCCTAAACCTGTGAGAGCGGGTGCCTGTGTGGTGGAAACACTCCCAGCCCTCCTGCCCCCATCTGCTCAGGATCTCATCACAAAGACTGTCGTTATAATAACTTTATTATGGACCTTCTGGGGAAAGTGAGCTCCCAGCAAGGGGTTTGCTGCAGCAGACAGGAAACTCGTTTGCTCCCCGCTAGAGTAAAGCCCTTTATAATTAATGCTGGGTAAATAAAGCGCTCATCTGTAAACACTTTTAATTAGAAATTGGTTAAAGCTAAACCCCTGTGACCACACTGGCCAGGGGGATTAGACGTATGTCAAGCTTTGCCTGATCAGCAAATAAGAGGCCCTTTAGTATCCTCAATTCCTGTGCTGTGGGACCTCTTTCAGCTCCGATCACACATCACTGAGCTGCTCCAGCCTGCTCTCCAGGCTCAATAGAGGATCAATATTTGTCTGTACTTTCTGAGAAAAAGCCTCCTTGACACAGGCAGCATCTGTGTTTGAACAGCCACTTGCTAACACAGAGCAGACTTTAACCAAAGACATCTCGAGCCGCCGGGTCAAGCACAGCCAGGGTCACCCAGCAGTGCTGGTGGTTTCTGGGGTTGCTCTGGGCACTGCTTGCAGCACAGCCATCAGAAAGGGCTGCTGTGAACACTGCTCAGTGCTCCCAGGGAAGAACAGGCATTGCAGAAAAACAGTACGTGGATAGAGAAAAATACACAAAACCCCCAAACCATCTGTATTTCCATTTTTTTAATCCCTATAGGTGACCTGTGCCTGATGCCTCCAGTCTCATGGTAATATTGAAGGTTTTCCACGAGGGGGGCTGGTAATATGTTATCAGATTTCAGGGAGAATGGACTTTCTCTTCTGATTGCTGCCACTCCTCTTAGTTCCAGGTGTCACCTGTGCATAAGGACAACAGCAAAAGCCTTCAGGGGTGAGGGCAGTGCTTCCAGCACAGATGGTTTTTGCTTTGGTCAGAGGGTGCCAGCCTGGCAAAATGCATTGCATTGCAATGGTTTGTCTCCACTATGGGAAAGCAACAAGATGGCTCTGCTGGAAATGGCACCAATTTGCCCTCCCCAAGACAGTCAGCACAGCACTGACCAGCAGAAATGTGTCCTCTCCTTTCCACCTGTAGGAATGTTGATCACTTCTGGGGCACCCTCTTCTCTCCATGCTCTGTCTCCTAGCCCAAAGTCATTCCTCATGGAGGAAAACTCCCAAAAAATTCATCTTCATTCATCTGTGTTGCTGCCAATCTCTATCTGACAGCTGAACCAACAACTGTAAGTCAACACCAACATCAAGATTTATGAGATCCCCCCCTGCCTCTGCTGCCCAAGGCCAACAGGGGACTGCAGGGGAGCTGAGGGGTCCTGAATGCCACAAAATGTGAGGCCCTGGCACGGTGTGAGTGAACATGAACACACCTGGGTGGTGCTTTCAGAAATGGGGAAACTGAGGCACAGGAGGTCAAACCAATGTGCCCATGCCTGGCCAGAGTCAGAACCACTTCTGCTGAGCCCCAGCCAGCACTGCTCTGGATAAGTTTCTCCCATGCCTCCCATCTTCTTTGTTCAATCTTGTCAGCCTCTTCCTAAAGAAAAGGAAGAATCTTCTGGAGCACAAGATGGGATTTCTCAGCAGAGGTGCCTCCCTTTTCCCTGCAGGCCCACTGCCTGAAGCCATCAAGCTACGTGTTGAAATGCAGCTGGGCATGGGCAGGCTGATCATCAGGGCAGGGCTCATGCAGAACAGCATGGCCAGAACATGCCACACTGCAGGGGCAACCTCACCAACTGGATAATTCCTGGCCCGTGACTCCAAAACCCTGGGTTTTTTCTATTCCCAGCTCTCTTGTGGATTTTATGCACATTAACCTGACTTCTCTTTTCCCCCTTCCACATTTTCTGTCTGTGTTGGAGTCCCTGGAGGGCACTGTGCTCACTTTCTCCCTTCCAGCTGCAGCTGCTCCAGCCCAGTGACCTCCTTGCAGATGCAGGGCCGTGCTGCTGGCCCGTGCTGGGCCTGGCCAGCCCTGCCAGGCCTTAGAGCCCTCACAGAGCCATTGTCCTCCAAACACAAGGAGCCAGAACACATCCACAGCTCACTTGGCCTGCGAAGAACTCAGACACCCCTGGGGGTAGGTAGAGGGGTTGTAACTTCAAAGCTGTCCCGTTCTCACTGACAGACTGGACTACAGACTTCTGGAAATGCCTTCCAAGCTGAACTGGGCTGGTGTGCAGAGGGGATTTCCACCTTTGTCTTACAGATGGATCATCTCCAGCCAGCCTGGCTGCAGCCTGAGCTAGATTCCCAGCCCAAGCCTCTGCAGCACTGGTAGATGACAAGCAGCTCTTCCCCCCAGACACATTTCAGGGAAACAAGCTGCTCCAAGACAAGCCTGTCCTGAAGTAACTTCTGTCTTGCCACCATCCTCACCTGTGTTTTTCCTTTCTCCCACGTCCAGCTGGAGGCAAGGTCCAGCTCTAGCACCAGGCAGACCTTTTGTTAATGGTGCCTAAGAAAAGAAAGCCAAAACTACTCTATAGATCCCCAGCTGGCTCCTGATCAGAAGGCACTTGGTGGCAGCACATCAAATACACCCACGTGCAGTATAGCTGTCTGGACAGACATCCCTCCCACCCAGGGACCCATCAGGAGCCAGGAAGTGGTGTTGGCTAAGGGCATCTTGTGGGATGGAAAGATTTTTGGAGACGTGGAATATGCCAGTCTTCCATCAGGTACTCGCTCACAGTTCCCAGGAAATTTTTGGAAGACAAGAAGCCTGGCTACCAGTGTAAAGGAGTCTGAAATGTCAATCCCACCCTACTCCCGTTCAAACTGACGTGAGGGTCTCCTCCTGTGTCTAAGTCTTGTCTTTGGAAATACTGGATTTCCTGAAGCAATAAATTCAGACATTTCCAAAGTCAGCCTAACATCATCTGTCTTCCCCAAGTGGCCTGAATGCAAATGGGCATGTGTGATGTGTGGCTGCTGGAGAGACCTTCATCTGGGAGGTGAAGCCCATTACCATGTGTAGGAACAACAAATGACCCAAGCACAACGCCCCCAGCTTCTTGTGGAGCTCCAGTAATGCACGATTTGGGTCTTCATTCGGATATGACCTCAAGCAACCTCCTAAGTGGGGGTGGTAGCATGGAAGTGTCCTTCTCCAGGGATGGCTTCAAGTCCTCCTCCCAGCCCCAAGTGAGATTTGAGGTTTTAAGAGACAACCACCCATTGCTGCAGTGAAGGGAAGGATGAGTTGCTGGGATTCTTGTGGTTTCTGCACTCCTCTTTCCTAGCAGGAAGCATTTTAAGTTTTATTTCAAATGCATAAGCTAGCCTTCAGAAAAAGAAAGGCAACAGAGAACTTTTCACATGGCCAAGAGCCCCACTCAAAAGGCATTCAGTCTCTTAAATCATGACATAGTGTCCAGATGTGTTATTAGTATGTCTATTATTAGTTCTTTTTAAACCCTGTCCAGTAAAATAATTGAGCTTTGGCCTCCTCAGGCCTGTTGGTGAACAAAAGGGAATGGTGCCCATTTGGATTACCTACACCTAGAGAAAGCTTTGATTCAGTACCCCAGGCCTGAAGCTCCCAGCTGCCACTCTGCTGCCCTGGGATACAGTGTCACCACTGCTCCCTGCTAGAGGGATCAGGGGCTTAATGGGATTTAGGGTGGAAAATCCAAGCTCAGCCAGAGGTGTCTGCAACACAGGATTTTGCAGAGAAAGGGGAAGAGAGCCAGGTCTGTTCTTTCCCTCCTCTTTCATCCAGGACCTGCCTCATTTCTCTCACCCAGGCGTGGAAGGGGAGATGGCAGTGGTATAGTGCCTGTTATTAATGTTATTACTATCCTAACTGCATAAATATATATCACACATGCTTAAATGATAATAATAACAACTTCAGTAGCCATTATGAAAAAAATAATTAGTCTGCTGGCTGAAGAAAGCAGGAGTTTGAATGCAGTGATGGAGCAAATCTCTGCTAGACCTGGTTGCCATGGTCCTGCCCCAGAAAGATGAACATGGAACAGGAGGTAAAACTTCCTTCAGAAAGAGGAAGGAAAGAAGGAAGGA
>VZTR01005004.1:411302-422989 GCA_013400775.1 Chaetops frenatus
GGATTACTTGTTCACTCCCCATCCTTGGTTCATAAGCACAAGTGAAATCATTCCTTATACATGGGAGTAAAATTTGGAGGGGAGAAGCTGTTTCTTTTACTACTCATTATTCTGATGTGTCTTATTCAAGGAGCATATATTGCACAGAGCACACCCACATGTGCTGTCTTCAGCATTCATCCAAAGGCAGAAGCAAATGCCTTTGATTTGACCATATTTTTACAGCTCTGCAAATACACAGGGGTGTTTGTATGAAAATTACTATGAAAGCCCCACAAGTTCACAGGATTATTCCCAGGCAAACCTCCCTTACAGAGGTTAAGGATGTCAGGCATCCTTCCCAAAGACACAGAAGAGAGATCTGGGTGGTAGAAAGCTGAAGCTTTAAGACCTCTGCTGGCAACACTTCCAAAATTCAGTGACTGCCCTGCATTGCAAAATTCTGTTCCCATTTGTGTTATCCAATGTAGAAACTCCATGTACATGACAGGCACAAAAGTCAGGCCAAGTTCTTCACAGGAATGATTTTGGGTTATGCCAGTTAAAGACAGAACGACTCATGGGCTATTCAGATGAACAGTTTGGGAGAAAATGTCTGAAGTCTGCATTATTCATGAAACATGCAGCTAATCTGAATGGTCAGGGAGTTACTGCCTTGTCTATTTAACATAAAAAAAAAAAAAAATCTGGGAGCAGGTACCTTCTCAAGAAAGCACATGCTAAACCAGCTCCAGTGCATGGGGCTGGACGATCACCATGGCCCCTCTTGCAAAAAAAGTGTCCCTGTTTTCCTTTTCACCTTTCATGGGGCTGAGGAGAATGGAGTTATTTGGACTCTGACATACTCTGTCTTAATCCTGGTCCTGACTGCAGAGAATGGAAATAATAAACTCTTCTGTTTCAGGACTTCAGATGTGTTCAGGGTGAGGAAGAATTTCCTCTCCTGTGCACATGCACACAAAGGTCTAGAGGTTATTTCCACTCCAGACTTCCTGCAGCAACACCAGAAGCTGTAACAGTGGCAGAGGAGAGTCTGAGCAGCCTAGATCAGTGCTGTAAGCTGAGTATGGAAAATCTGTGTCTGATTGGTGTGCACAGTGTAAGTGCTTGGATACAGTGACCTCCCTCCACCCCATCCCAGAGAAACCCTCCAGGATGGCAGAGAATGGTCCCTTAGGATTATTTAGGAGCAGATCACCTGAACAGTCTCCTGCTGTTGTGGGTGCCATGCTCATGATGTGTGCTGGCAGCTGACTTTGGTCTCCTGGGATCTGTAGCACAGAGGTATCTTTACATCTAATACAGAAATCCAGAAAGAAGCCAGCTCTTGACAGATGCCTGCCTAACATCCCCTGAAAAATCTCTCATGATGGAAGCACCACATCTTGCCCAATCTATTCCCACCTTAGTGCTAGAAAAGACCTTGCCAAGGTCAAATCTGGCTCTCCGTGGCTGTGCTTAAGGCATAGCATTTCAAGTCCTGTACAGGGGACAGTTTGCCTCCTGTCTTGATTTTGTTTGGGGGTTTTGTTTGTTTGTTTGGGTTTTTTGGAGAGACTTTCACATTTGAGAATGGATATACCTGGAATGAGGTTTATAAAGAGGTTTATCAGGGCAAAACATTCCATGAAGTGACTGCTGACTTCTCCCTGCTCCGTGCCTCTCTCCCCAGCTCAGGGCATGAACTGGAGGCTTGAAGGAGCTCATCTGTACACCACACCTACATGTCTCCATCTTCCCCCATGGCATGCTGATCCTGACCTGGAGCATTTCTTGGTTCTCCCAAATTCCCATCCTCTTTTGCGTTTTGCTCCCTGGCCAGACCTGTGCTGCAGTATTACAGGAACAGTGTGATGAGCTGCCAAGAGCAGTAACAAGGGATTCATAAACTTTCCCTCTCAGCCAGGAATAATACCCCAGGACTAGGAGTCCATCTGAATTGCAGACAGGAGGAGGGAAGGAGTGCGGGACCTATTCGCTTGTTTTGCTGTTTAAACAAAAACGTGTCCTCCAAGCTATATCCACGCACTGCTTGGCAAGCACAGGAATATTAACTGGCTTTGTTGGAAATGCTGACAGCACGACCCTGAAAAACATTCCTGAACATGTGTGAAGCATGCAAGACAGGGATCTGGAAATCTGCATGTGTGTCTTTATGTCTGTAACTGAAGAGATGCCCTTTGGGAAATTTTGGGAAGACACAAGCACAGCTTTGGATTCCCTCCCATTCCCTCCTGAGAACAGCTCAAGGTGAAAGGGGTGGCTCAGCAGCATCCAGAGAGCAAAGGAGGTTCATGCCTCTCCTTGAGCCTTATGATATTTCCATCTTGCCTTGACTGTTTGTGTTCACCTCCCTCCTTTGCCTGTCCCTCTCTCCAGGATGGAGCATTTTGGAGGCTCTGTTCCAGCTGGAACAACGTTCATCTCAGCTCTGTGGTTTCTCAACCAGGCACAAGCCAGGTCCAAGAGGACTTAGGGCTTTCCTCTAAGCCATTACCCAAGTGTTAATATTACCACCCAGAAGCTCTTAGATCCGCGTTCTGCTGCTGGATGCTCGTTAGGCCTGTAACCTTCTCTCTGTGGGGAAGCAATGGCTTCACACCAGCACACCAGCTGGCTGCCCCATTAACTTCACCTTCCCCAGAGGAGAAGATGGAGGGCATCAGCATCTTGCTCAGGCAGTTTAATGTATCAACATTTCATGGTGGTCATGAGAGCAGGGAATCTGCAGGATCATTACTATTCCACAGAGGGAGACATGTGGAAACAGAGAACCATATAAATATATACAAACAAATATATACATGCTCAAACCCCAAATCTCAAGTGTCCTAGGATCTTGGCATTCCTTTAAAGAGATTTATTTCATCCATCAAATTCCCTGCAAGCTTGTGTTCTTGTAAATCTGTACTACAGACTGTCAAATCCCTTCTATGTGATTAAGGGAAGGAAATCTGCCAATGTCATCCGAGGGCACTCATTAGAGGCAGGCAGAACCTCACCAGTCCACCTGGCTTTCTCCAAGAGGAAAAGCCTCTGGTGTGGCTGAGGGTGCAATGAGGCTCCTTCTGGCCATGGCACAACCTGCCAGGACACGAAGCTGGGAGAGGAAGAGGCGTGTTTCCTTCCTTGCAATAAACCAAGGTAATCACAATGTGCCTGCCACCTTTAAAGGAAAGTCCCAACTTAACCAGCTTCAGTAGTTTTCAACTAGAGATCTCAATTTACTGAATGACAGAAAGGAAAAAACACCAGGCTTTTTATTAGGTGGGGAAACTGAGGCAGAAATTTGCAAAAGCTTAGAATCGTAAAATCACTGAACGGTTTGGGTTGGAAGGGACCTTAAAGATCTTCCACTTCCAACACCCCCTACCACAAGCAAGGATGAGGCTGCTCAAAGCCCCATCCAAACTGGCTTTGAACACTCCCAGGGATGGGGCCATCCACAACTTCTCTCAGCAAATCACAAGCAATAGGAAATCCTCACTCTCTGGCTTCATGGTTCAGGGAATTTATGCACTGGGACACACACTGCACCATTCATCTGCTACCCATGCAAACCCCTCTGGGATGCTCTCATTAAAACTGCTTTTTGTGTGTGTGTGACAGAAAGCTGGACTTGGCTCTTCTGCCTATGACTGGGTAGGGCTGCTGGGTTCTTAATTCTGGCTGTACCACACATTTCCTGTGTGACCAACTCTTGCTACAACTGCCTGCACAGCCAAGAATGAAAATCATCAGTGCCAGTCACATAGGTTTAGTTTCACAAGGCAGAAACACAGAGTGGTAAGCACAATATTCAGGAGCAGAAAGGCCTCCTGTTCTTGATCATAGCAGGATTTGGTCCAGTAGGGTTGTTGTCCTGCTTCCAGCAGCTGCTGCTTCCAGATGCTACAGGAGAAGGTGTCAAAGCCTCCATCTGCTGTGAGTGGTGTGATTCCTTCCTGACCTCAGCTCTTGTGAACTTATGCCTGGAGCAGGGGAACTGATGGCCCATGTGATTTTATTTTCCCCGGCGTAACTGCAGATGGTATTTGCCTTGCTAAAAAATAATTGACCACAATATGAGAGATGTGTTGAAAACCAAAGGTTAGCATGGCTAAAGTGTGTCAAATTCAATTACTTGGGACAGAAAGAACTATTGCTACAGGAAGAAAAGGTGAGGTGCTTATGAAAGCTATGGGTAGTGGTTTTCTGCTCTCTCTCCATTCTTTCCTTTCACGTTTCATTGCTTTCAGGTGGTGTAATTTCACCAGCAGCTGCTGGGAAAGCCGACCTGGGCTACTCAGAGGCTCTTCAGGATGAAGCTGTCTAGTATTTTGTACTGCTGGGAGTGGCCTGGCCTATCTGTTGCAGATGTAGCCTCCAACTCAGGAAGTTCCCACAAGACCTGTCTGCCCCGAACCGGCCAAAAACACGTGGGAAAGGTCACTGCACATCTATGCTGAATATTTACCACCAACCCTGTCTGAGGGCTGGCTGGGATCTGAACCAGTTCTTGTGGACTAACACCGTGATAGTGGCAACATTCCCATTTCTGGGAAGCAGCTGAGGGTTAATGAGGGATGTGGTTTGCTCATGGGGAAGGGTGGGTGCAGGATGGACCCACAGTTAGAGAAGATTGAGGCTGAGCAGCAAATGTCTGGGACACAGCACTTGAGTTTTGGGGCAGTCTCACCTGCTTTTCTCCTGGAATGTCAGAAGGGTGCTCTGGGACAGGAATACAACAGGAAAACCATCACATTCCCTGGGACAGGCTGCCCCATCGTTCATGACCTACTTCTCAGTGTGCTAAATGTTAAAAGAGGAACATGGGAATATTTCAGGAGCTCACCGTGGAGACAAAGGTATTTAAGAGGAAAAAAATCAGATAGAAAAACACAGTCCGTGCAAACTTCAGATTCTGTAATGCACTATCTAAGCCAAATTCAATCTGGGCTGGTTCACTGGCATTGAGGATTTGTATGGCCCAGTAACAGTGCCTGTAATTAATCCATCTCACCATAAAATTCATTCCAAATGCTGCAAAATACCTGGTGTCATTCCCTTTGAGCTCCTTTGCCTGTCACTTCATCATTTCCCCTGCTCATAGAGGAGTAGGGTTCCCCTTCAAGCCCATTAGCCATGTGGAGAGGGTGCCTGGCTGGGTCTGTGCTGCAGCATTTGTGTATATATTGGCTGATGTGGAGGGGCTGCATTTCTGTTTCTTCAGCTACATGAACCATACCCAGAATCAAATGCTTCATCAAAATCTTAAATTCACTTCAAACCATTAGGAATTTCTTTCCTGGCCTTGTTAGTGGTGGCCTTGTTTCAACCCAAAAAGCAGATTTTTGATGGAAACAAAGACGGCACTTATGCAACTTCAGCATTGTGGGGAGCATTCCCCAGCAAATACCAGCACTCTCTCTCTCTTTTTTTTTTTTTTTCCTCTTTTGTTTTCCTTTCAAACATGTCTTTCTCCTTCTTTCCCAGTTCACACAGGAGAGGCTCATGAGATCTGCAGAGATGTAGCATGCTGGAAACCACTGCAGCCCTCCTGGTTACAAAACAATAACAATAAAAGTAAAACACAGTAAAATAAACCCTGGAATGGATGTGGGTAAACAGCTGCTGAAACGTGAGGTTGTGCTTGACTGAGCCATGATAGGAGAGAGAACCCCAGCTACTGAGCACACTAAATAGCTCCACATGCACCTCGCCTTTCCCCAGCATCCTCGTCCCACACCCCCATTCACAAAACAGGAGCAGCAGATCATTAGCCCGAGGGCTGTTTGTTTTCACTGGGGTTTTATTTTGCTTGTAAAGCCCCAGCCCACAGCGTTAAGAGGATCTCTGCAGTGCTGTGGTTACTCCCCTCGCAGCCATCTGGGGATGGTGGGGCGATGCTTTCCCAGCCTGCACGCACATGCACACACACAGATCATCAGCGCTCTCCCATGCTTGCTGTGGATGATGTTCACACACCCTGGCTCTTGATGGTCTTCATATTCCCCTGCTTTCAAGCTGAAAGAAAAGTGCTGCCTGCATGCCTGAAGGATGCACTGGATATGGACGTGCCCTGTGCAAACCTCCCCAAAGGACCACCCCAGTGAATCTGCACCTGAAGGGATAAATCCTCTGTAAGCAGCTATGTCCCCAGCACTTTGTCTTGTGGAGTGAAGTAACAACTCATTGACTCCATTTAAACTGCAAATAATTAAAGAACAATTAGGTATGGCTCAAAGCACCCCTGCGTCAGGAGAGGAAAGTCCCTTGGATTTCCAGGCTAAAGTCTTGGCTTAGGGAGGTGCTGAACATCCTCACCTCGTGCAGACTGACTGCACCAGTGAACCCTAAGCCCACAGAATGAGGTTCAGGAAAAGCTGATAAAACAGATTCTTCTCTGTTGGGTATGTATGGCCAGGATCTTGCAGGTGCAGAATGGGTTGGGGCTTTATTAGAGTCACTGGCACATGTCAGGAGAAAATCTGTCCCTGGCAGCAGCCATACTGCCCTGGCATCACTTGACTGCCCATTTCACTTGGGTTTCATGAGCTTTTTGCACCATTTCCATGGACTACGAACATGTGTAGTTATCCTGGAGAGAATTCAGCATCCAGACTTCCCTGGCTTTAACACATATTACCAAGGACAGCAGAACTGTCACTGACAGGACACTGATCCTGACAGTGATGAGATTCATTTTGAGATTCAGTGCAATTCCCAGCAGCACAGGACCCCCTTAGCACTTTTCAGTCCTCCAGACAAGTTCACCTTTACCAATTCTCTCTTCCCACACAAGGGCCTGCAGCTCCCATGGTGACCTGTTTCAGGGTGGGTCTCCAGCCATACCCACTCTTACCCATATCACTGTAACTGGGAAAAAGACCACAGCAACAGCCTCTCCCTCTCCACCCTGATGGATTTCATTAGAGTCCTTCTACTGGCCATGGGTCTTGTAAGTCCCCCTGAATTACAGAAAAGAGATGTTTCAGCAGACAGTAAGTGAAAGTGAACCAGATTTGGAGAGGAAAAGGCATTCTTTGAGAGTGTAATAAAACATATATTGACTGGGGATTTCATTTATAAGGGAAACCATTGTGCCTTGGGTTGGAAGCCTTGTGAACACTCACTACAGCCTGCAGGGCATTGCTGACATGTCATAAACCTCAGCTCTGCTCAATAAACAGCACATGCACACGTGTAACCATGTAAATAACTGTACATGGAGCAGCACAGAGTGTGGGTCACACACTTCAACATGGCCTTGGAAGCCCTTGGAACAATAGGCTGAGCCAGATGGTGGAGCAGTCCCACAGGAGAACCTCATGCACTAATGCAGAACTTCTGGCAGAATCAGCACAGTTCTAAGAGAAGGATAAATCTCTTACATTTAGGCATGATGCCTAGGCATTAACTTTCCTTTCTTAAGTCAACAGCCTAAGTAATATTTATTTTCTGAGGTAATCTTCTTGTTTCCGCTCACAAACGTAGGACTAGGGCTGCTATTGTCATTACATTCTCCCAGACTGCCTTCTCCAGTGTGCTGTCCTCCTTCACTGAGAGGCCCTGGACCTGGCACTGCCCTGCACAGCTCTGTAGTCACCTGTAAAATCTGCACTGCTTGGCCTCACAGAGGCTGAAGTTGCCCCTTCCCTAACACAGATTTGTCGTTTTCTTGCTAATTCCTGTTGAGAACTTGTGAGAAGACCTTTCTACACAACTTCAGATATCTCAGGAACGTTTCCTTTTGCAATGGGTTGGGCAATCATAATTTCAGCTTATTTATGCTTTTCCTTTGATTACTTTTATGAGGGGAAAGACCTCAATATGCTGCAACTACCTCAGCTGCAATAAGGGTGCACAATATGTAAACAGTGTGACTGGCTTCCACTTCTCTGAGCTTTCAGAGGTACATGGACTTTATTAAAGCCTATTTTATGTCATCTCCTGCCTAAATCTACTCAATGAATTTTGTCATCATTTTATATAGTTTCTAGTAAATAAGAAAAAAATTTGTACTTCCTTGTCTGCTGACTAGAAATTTGAGGAAACAAATGGCAAACATGGTGTATGTTGTGTGGATATATTTATATGATCTTTGTTTAAATTATTAACACCTAAAAGATGAATAAATTTAGAGTATTTGGTGGGGCATTTCAATGGGAAAAGTAAATTATTTAAAATTATTTTAATACAGAGGTTTCAGAATAAATAATTATACATTTTTGTTTCTTAATATGACAGAACTTAAGAAAACATTGAGTTTTCAATAGAGATAATCTTGGTTAAATTCGTCCACAGTATAAAAAACTTTTCCTTTGGAGTGCACCCCTAAATGACTTAATTTTCAGTGCTGGTATCAATACCACAAGAAATTACTTGCTTTAATTCCAGCTAATACAACCCACAGGAAGGAGTACTAAAAAGATCAAATTCTAGTTCTAGGTTTGGGACTAATAATAACTTTCTCCAGAACTTCAGAGATCCTAAAGAAAAAACTATTATGCATTTTAAATATCAAGATTTCCCAAGAAAGACAAATAATCAAGCATTATATCTGCCAGCACCCCTGTTTGTGCAGCTAACCAGACTCAGAAATGCTTAGAAAATCTCAGCATCTGTTTGAGAGTCATAAAGCTGAAGTAAATGAAAATATAAAATTTTTTTTAACCCTCTCATGGATATCTGTAGCCTGGCTCTGGCCTTCAAGGCTTTTATGGCCAACACTATCCACACGGGATGCTGGTGGATCACAGAGCAGCGAGAGACACAGCACAGTGAAGGTGTTGCACACATATTAAAATTGCTAAACCTTTTCCCCAAAGTATTTCATGAAGTGTATCCTATGACATAATTGGTGAGGTAATAATAAAACCTGTGGCAAGTTCTGGACAGTGTTTTAGACAACAAGATGTGTTTTCTTGTGATGGCCGCACGGAGGGGGATCCCTGGGATGTGATAGCGCTGCAGCCTCACCCAGCTCAGTTTCTAAGGACCACAATGGTATTTTACTGGGGTTTAGTGATCCCTTGCACAGATCTGGGATCAGACTGAACTCCATAAACTTTCCTTCTGGTGCAGCTCTGTGCTACAGTACACTTTGCTCAGGAAAATGAATGCCTTATTCCTTGATACACGGCTACCAGGAGGTATTTCAGCACTGGTAAGGTTTGGAAACACATGTGCCCTAATAGACTCTCTGCGGCCCCGTTCAGCAGCCACAAAGCTGCTGAATTTCACATCACATCATTTGCAAACACGGAAAAAGGGGATGCTGCCAACCTTCCCAGTGTTCCCTGTAAAACACGTCTGATTTTCACTCCCGGCATCGCAGCCTGCTGACAATAATCAACACCTCTGCCACAGTGCAAGGGAGCACTTGTGGGAATGTGCATCAGGCCCCCAGGCTTTGCTAAGCTCAACCAAGGGGCTGTTCTGTCCTTCCAGACATGGTATTGTCATAACTTCCCTCCCAGAAGCAAACTGTGCCTGGACTTATGCCAGCCCTGCCGAACAGCACAAGGCCCTGAGCTCATTCTTCACTGCTTAAAACATCTAAATCCATTGCAATTCTTTAACCAAAATTAATTGTAGGTTTCCAGCTCTTAAAACCTTGGAACCTCCAGACTGCCCCACACCTTTTCCCAGTGCTACGCTGAAGTATGTCATAAACTAAACACATCTATGCAGAAAGAAACTGGAGGGGGAGAAAAGCTCACAGGGCAGTTGAGCTCTGGGATTTTCACTGTTCAGACTGCTTTCCCAGTATTGGGTATACCAGTAACTCCTGCTGACTCCTGGAAGTGATTCCAAAGGTTTGAGAAGAAGGGATACACGCCACCTCTCTGCACTTGCTCCCGGTACCACTTGTCTCCTCCTCCTTGGAACATCCTCAGTCACTGATGGCACCTACTCTGCACCAAGTTTCCAGCCAGTGTCCTCAGGGCTAGCAGAAATAAGGCTGGGGAGTTATGCCAACCAGCAAAGCATCTGACCCTTCTTTGAATTTTATTTCAACTGTATTTTGGAAGTACAAAGTGATCCACAAGAAAATGAAGGATTACAGGGTGAGCTTGGGAAAGGGCTGATATATACACCATGCCAAATCTCATACCACACAGTCACCTGAATGGCATCTTTTCACAGACAAACTTAGTGAGCTCTCTGTCCTCAGTCTGTCCCTGCAGGCAAGTGCAATTCATAATGCCCATGCACACTTCAGGCCTTGTTCAGGCCCTTGACATCTGCTTGATCAAAAATAGCTTTGGCACAGACTTACTCAACAGCAAATCTACTTACACTAGGAAAACATGTTGTTTGTTGTTATGCTGCATTACAAGTATAATTCAGAAATATTCACAGGGAAAGAAGAGAATGATTTAGGTCTGGTTTTCTGGCATCAGTCTCTCTTTCCTCCTTTTTTTTTTTAAACCACAACATTTTTCTAAGCAGGTTTTATCTTGATGGAAAACCATATATACAAATACAGAGCTTGCAGACTGCAGACATGCAAAAGTAGTTAATAACTGCAGCATCTTTTAAAGTTTTTGGTTTTTTTGTTTTTTCCTGTAACCCCTGCACAAAAAGCATACATCAGCAAACAAGGAAAGTTAACATCAAGGAGTAA
Organism: Chaetops frenatus; assembly: GCA_013400775.1. Classification (NCBI taxonomy): domain Eukaryota; kingdom Metazoa; phylum Chordata; class Aves; order Passeriformes; family Picathartidae; genus Chaetops; species Chaetops frenatus. Next base: position 421,915 of record VZTR01005004.1, read on the forward strand.
AACAAGAAAGGCCAGACAAACTCTGCAGTAATTTTCTTTTGACATTTATGCTTTAATAGATTCCAGAACCTCATAATTTCTAGGAAGTCTGAAATGGCCATTTGACAGATTTTCACCCTGATGAAAAAGTCATATACTTCAGAGAAAAAATGCAAAATAAAAACAAACAACCTTCCCCATACACAACAGGGTGGCCCTGAAGCTTGCACAATAAAGACTGAATACCCCAAATCCAGTTCACCACCACTTACAGCTCTCCCCAGGCTGTTATGTCAAGAGGAAAATTCGGGCAAGAGGCTGGATGCTCTGCTCTTCACAGGAATTCCCTGACTCTCTGTGGGTCTGTAGTGCTGCCCATACAGGTGCAAAGATGCACTCTGCACATCCATCCGTTTCTGTTTCATTGAACTGGTGACTTTAATGACTTCTTAATAAGCGTAAACCTCCCTGTTTTGGCCTTCACGCCCCTCCCTTCCTCTCTGCTCCCCTCGGCAGGGTGGCTTGGCAGTGAGAGTGGCACAGAGAAATGCAAACCCACCACTGAGTTCTGAGCACTCCAGAGCTGGCCAGAACTTGTGCTCTCTGAAATCCCCCTTGGATGAGGGCTGCGGCAGAGCCTGTCCCTGCTAAACTGCTTGCAATGATTCCTTTGGATCTCAGGGAGGCATTCTGCATTAATCCTGACTGTGCCACATCTGCATGCTGGATTAAGAGAGGCTTTTATTTTCCAGAGCTGTCAATATGGTATTTTTCCATGCTCAACAAATTCACTTTTTCTATAAACAAAAAAATAACAAAGGAAGAAGATGAACTACAAGGCAATTTAATCCTGAAATTTCTGGCTGCTTTTCCTTTCCTAGTGAGGGATCAAGACATACTGCTACAGCTTCATTCAGAAAGGTCTTATGGAAATCTCATTTTGATACTAAAATGATGTTTCCAAATGTACGTTTTACTCATTGAAAAATCCACCCTTATTTATCTCTCCTATTGGACAGAAAAGGAACAATAAATCATTTCAGCTCAAAAAGCAAATAGCCAATGACAAAAAAAAAAAAAAAAGGAGAAGTTTGCC
>VZTR01005004.1:423011-506667 GCA_013400775.1 Chaetops frenatus
AAAAAAAAAAAAGGAGAAGTTTGCCACTTGCTTTTCACTTATCTGCCTAAACATTTCAAAATATCTTCTTATTTTGTAAAATATGTCTGGCTCAGCTTTGGATGGGGGCTTACTGTGGCTGCATCTCCATGGCAGTAGTAATTAGAGATGGCAGCCAGACCTGTACAGCCTCACATCTTTCTTCTTTTGTTGTGATTTCACTGGTCTTCTTGTCACAAGACTTGATAACAGAGTGGTATTAGGTAATCTGTTCTGTTTCTCAAGTGTTGGTTAAAGCTGGAGTTGCCTTTCTTTTGGATGAAGCTGGTAACCAAGGGTTCACATGAGAATCCAGAAGTACTTCAAGACTTCACTACAAGTAAAGCTGGCACAAGCAATGCAACTGGGGGCTAAAAAAGCTTTTTCAGGCTATCAGCCAGAAAATGCACTTGCAGAAGGTGATGCAATCACCACAAAAAGCAAACCCATGCCTTTTGTTTTGCAAATATTTCTTCTCCAAGATACTCTTGGTCAGTGCAGCAGCTGACAAATCCTGCCAGGGGGTATGATGTGATTTGGCAATGCAGATGAAAAAAGACACCAGCAGAAGGGAAATCAGGACAAGGGATTTGTAATGGAGACTGGCAAGTTCCAGGGACTCAATTTTTAATGACATAACTTTAAGGAAATTCCACACTGAATATCATAAGATCACAAAATGCTGGCTGGAAGCAATCTCTGGAAGTCTCCAGTCCAACCTTCCACTCATAGCAGGACTATGGCTGACAGCAGGTCCGGTCAGCCAAGGCTTTGTCTAGCCAAGCCTTGAAAGCCTCCAAGGACAGAGATACCATGACAGCCTGGGTAACCAGAAGTGCTTCCAGTGCAGCTCCACCCTCCTCACGAAAAGTTTTTCCTCGTGTCTAATTCAAACCTCCCAAGCTGCAATTTGTTACTGCACACAGGTCACTGCCTTATTCTGTGGCTTTCCTCAGATTCTGGCTGACGTCTTTGTGATGACCTTCAAACAGCCTTAGGAAGCTACTCCAACATGCCTGCACCTCCTTCTCCCAGTCTGGGACAGCCTGCATCCCTCACCTCTTTCCAAAAATCGTGCTCAAGGCTCTTGAGTACCTTGTCTGCAAATACAGAGGGCTCTGAGCAGCACCCCAGTGACAGCCCTAGGGTACAGCCTGGTGTGGCCACGCTGATCTCTGCAACCCCCCTGGCCACCCAGCTCATGCCATGTCCCAGGTACCCTTCTACAGCAATGGGCTCTGCTGCTTAATGATGACATTTGATGTGCAAAGACAACTCTCCATTATTTTTCATTCCAGTCTTGCCTTCCCTGAATATTCCTGGGGTTTAGAGCAAAGAGACTGAGCAGAGCTGCACCAGCCCTCACCCCAGCATACATATTTCACTGTATTTCATCATGGCTTCCCTTGCTCATATAAGATACCTATCAGTAAACCAAACATTTATTTAAGGCCGAGGTCTGCTTTTTGGTTTTGTTTTTTGTTTTGGTTTTAATTCACTACATCCTTTTGATATTGAGCAGAAACAGCAGGTTGCTCACGGCTGCAGAGGGGATGTGCCACCCCCAAAATCAGGGCTGACTGAGTGGCTCACCACTGACTCAGAGGGAGAAAACCCTCCTGGGGAGCCTCACCGTTCCATTCTCTGGCACCCTGTGTTCTCCCTGGCAATTCCCAGTGCTAGGGCTGATCCTGCCTGAGCCCGATCTGTCGGTGAGATAAGCTGAGCACACACCCGAGCAGCGATGGCTCTAAGCCAGGGAGAAGTCACACGGCCTGGCAAAACCAACTCAAGGGATTTCAAGAGAAAAGAAAGAGAGGCATGTGTTACTCCTCACCAAAAACACAAATCATGCCTACTGCAAACACAGGTCTAAATCGCTCCTCAAAGCTATGTAACTATTTGAAATAATTATTTTAGTTTGGGTTGAAATCTCTATTCTTGACTTGTCCCGCAAGTGGGAGAAGAGAGCAGCAAACAAGGAGAAAGGAGTGCAGGGTACTGATCTGGGCTCTCTCACTCACTAACACAGACAACTTCTGCAAGTCCCTAACTTTAGTTTCTCCTCATACTAGCCCTTTGTTTAGCAGTGTCCAAGTCCTTTAGAGGACATTGCTTACTGTGTCCTCTGCAGTGAGTCCTGATCTCATTTCAAACTTGATATTGCTGCTAATTGAAGTAATTCTCAGGGTAGCAGTACTTCCAGACTATTTGTAAATGCTAAGGATTTGTCTGTGTCCTGTCCTCCTCCTGATGTGTTTGGGACTGTTTGCTTTTTGGATGAACAGAGGAAGTACCGCATTCATTATTTTTTTCTATTAGACTTAATATTATTCAAACTAAAGTTCTGGTTTTGATTCCCTATGATATCCTCAATGCCCTTCAAGTGCCACGTAATTAATCTGAGTCTTTCATGCACTAAGAATACCCTAAGTTAGCTGCACAGGAATCAAGAAAGGTGGGACTGATTTGATCTGAATTTAGCTGATAGTTGGCTGTCTCCATTTCTCCAGTTCAGCTCCTTCCATCCTACTGAGCCAAAAGAGATGGGAGCTGCTCTCCAAAGGTGTCCCTGTTGTCCTCTGATAAAAAAAAGTGATCCTAGATGATGAGATACCAACCCTGAGATTGTTAACACAGCATGAATATCACCACATCGGTCTGATTCAAAGCCTAGAGAAATAAATTAGGAAATTCCTGCCGAATGCCAGGAATCAGGTTCCACCCTGTAGCAGGATTATTAACCAGTACATGAAACTGTCTCTGGGTCTGCTCCAAAGCCCACTGGAGTCAACAGTGTCTTACTAACCCATGTTAACAGGCACTGGATTAGGGCTTTTCTGGCAGATCAACAGCATATTAGTGCAGTATCTTTTACATTCGACATGTCTGGGTTTGTTTGTTCCAAGCTTAAGATACAGCGAACAAAAGAACTTTACCCTTTAGAAAATGAACCCAAAAGCCCAGAGCCTGAGCAGGGTTTGGCTCACTTTTTTTTTTTTCTTTTTTTTTTTCCTTTTCTGTTCTCTTTTACCAAATAGTCACTACCAGCACTGTGGAACAGAATTTATTTGGAAGACAATTGCTCAAAATCAAATTAATTATTCCATCTCTCTTTACTTACTAATGCAAATGCTTAAATGTAATTCCAAGCAGTTTGGATTTCAGTAGTGACGAAGAACTGCTGGAAAATGAGGACTCTTTTCTGGAATATAGTTACATAGGAAATGTGATTGATTCCTTTGCCATCATTTCTTATTTTAATGCAATAGTGTTTTTCTTGGGGAGGCATCTTCTTCTTTTCATCAACAGATAATAAAGCAAAACCCGCTATCTTTTATGTGGTGTAGAATTGTTTGACTTAAACAATAGACTCTTTTCCTGGTTCTACATTCAGAAAATATTTATTGGGAAAATGACAGCGAGTAAGTTACAGAGGCCATAGCTGAGCTGAAGATGAGCTGATGGCTTTTCCTACTGGCTAAAACCAAGCGGGCAATGTCAGTTTTGTCATGGTGCTTTCCCAGTCCCCACGTTTATCTTACACAGGGTCCCACATGCAGAAACGAACGGGCTTTCACCATGAAAACAATTGTGAGCTGTCAGCTGAGCTGCCATAGCAGGCTCGTGCCTGCTCTCAGCACATTGGAAGTGGCCCGTGTTGGTTCAAAACCATTCCTGGCAGTCAGACCTCCCTGGTGGTAACAAAGGTACCACAGCTCAGAGTATTGGTGGCTCATGGGTCCTTTTCAGCAGCATCCAGTGGTCTGCTGGGCTTCTCCAGCAGAGCTCTCTAAGTCTGGAGGACAAGTCTTAGGAGAAGCAGTTGAGGGAACTGTTTATCCTGGAGAAAAGGAGGCTCAGGGGGATCTTACAGTTTTCTACAATTACCTGAAAGGAGGTTTTAAGGAGGTGGGAGTTGGTCTCTTCACCCAGGTAACAAGCTATAGGACGAGAGAAAATGGCCTCAAGGTGCACCAGGGAGGTTTAGATTAGATATTAGGAAAGATTTCCTCACTGAAAGAGTGGAACAGCCTGTACAGGGAAGGAGCAGAGTCACTGTCCCTGGAAGTGTTCAAAAAGCATTCAGATGTGGTGCTTAGAGATGTGGTTAAGTGGTGGACCTGGCAGTACTAGGTTAACTGGTGGATTCAATGACCTTGGAAGTCTTTTCAGACCTTAATGATTCCCTGATTCTATAATCAGGCTCCAGAAGATATTCGAGCGACTCCCATTCCTTTCTGTAACACGCCCACTTACATTCCAAGACTTCCGTGACTCTCACCTTTCCAGCAGTTCAAGGAACCTGTCAAGCCCAGCAACACAAACCTGCCCTGATCCCCCCAAGGCAGCAGGAACCAGGGCAATCTGCAGTGGAGGACAGGAGACCAACAAGCTCCAGTCCCTGCAGTGCCAGCCAGCCACCCACACCCTTCCAAATGTTCGAGGCAAACTGTCACCTCTCCCACACAGAGGGACGTGGGGGAATTTAGTGGCTGTCACTGGCTGATCAAAGGCCCTCAGTGAGACTGACTCAGTGCCCAGTGAAGTCAATGGAAAGCCCTCCCATAGACTTCAGTGGGCTGTGGGTAAGACACTGTGTTCATAGACTATTATGGCTGTAATTGATTTATATGAATGCCATGTGTGCTAAAACAATACAAAAGAGCAGAGCATTCAAAAAATAAATAAATCTTAATTACGTCTCTTCCAAGTAACATGTCACAAATTTCTGTTAATCTGAAAAAATGATAGTCCAGATGTCTGTCCTCTCCCTCTCCCTTGTGTCAGTCTCACTCCATACAATATCTGGGGTGCAACTAGAGGGAAATTACTGCATTATTCACCATCCCTCTCCACAAATGTATCTTTCTCCCTTTACTTCCCTTTTCTCTCAGTGCTGGGTTTTTTTTCCTGAATTGCTGGAATAATTTAAGCAAAGAAGCCAGATGTTTCTGTTGTAAAGACAAGCTCAGTACCTGTAAGTCATGGAGGGGGCTTAACAAACATGAAGTGCCTGTTCTTTAAAACATTCCAGAGTTTTGCATTCAATTTTCATTTCGAAATCCACCAGAGCTCTTCAAAGATTTTGCTACTTTTCAACATCATGATGTTCCTATCAAAGAAGGAACTCATCAAATCTATTCAGTAACAAAACTACTAATCCCAGTCTTTTCTTCCAAGACTTTTTTTTCCATGTAATTTCATAGCATCAGGATGTCCTGCCACAGTTTAAGAAAGCAAGCCAAAAATTCCATGGGATATAGCTTTTTCTAAGTATGCTGTATCCCAGCTTGCCAGTTACACAAAGATCAATTGATTTCTAGCTATTGAAAAATAGAATAAAATTAAATTAAAAAAAAAAGAGGACCAGAAACAACACATAATTCTAAAAACAGTCACCTTTTGAGGGATCTGTAAGAACTTTGCCAGACCATATTCATAGAATAGCAAAAACACATGGAACTTTATATAATAAAGATGAATAAATAGCAGTTTCATGACAGATGCTGTTGAATGGCTCAAACCTTCTCCTTCATTACTGGCCAGCCGGCAGATACTGAGAATATTTTGCAGACTGTGCTGCTTTGGATGTGCACTGCCCAACTGAAAAACCCAACTGTTGCTTCCTAATCAAGTTGAGTTTCTTAGGATAAATATCTGTTATAATATTTTCATTACAGGCACTGCAAGGTCTGTATCCACCCTGATCCCACATCCTTAGTAACAAGATGAGGGAAAGGTGCACAGAAAGAAAACCTTCACATTTATACGTTCACACACCTGCACTTTATGCCTGACAAGTCAGCCTCAAGCTGAGCAGTGCCCAGGAGGACATCACCAGCTTTAGTTTTCTGGCACTTTTAACAAAATTGACCGTGTACCACCACCCTCTCCATATTCTCAGACAGCAGCCTGAACTCTCCCTTATTCACTGAGATACCTCGAAGTGATGCTATTCCACTCTCTTTTTCTCTCCCTCCCTGCCCCTCCTCCTATTTCATTCCACCTCTCTGCTTCACATTTACTGTTCAGTACAATCCATACTGTTGACTTTGGCACATGGTCTTGTTTGGACCTTACTTCAGGCAGAGTCATCTCTTATAAGGGGATCATAACAAGTATCAAAGGGTTAATTTACATTTCCAGCTGTCCCACCCTGCCTTCCACACCCCTGGCTACATTTTCAAAGACCATAGTTCTGCCAGTATCTCCTAATCCTCTCCTCCGCCTCACTGCCTTTGGTGTCTCTGTCTTAAACCCTCTTTGACCTAAAATAAAATTGGACGGAGGTTGGGCTGACAGGACACCAAGGGCACTACAGTGGTGGAAAAGTCCATTTTCCTTATCCTTTTCTGCATGGATTCATCCTCTCAGGGGATGATCTGCTGGAAGGCCTTTGGGGCAAGGACTGTCCTTCTCATTTACAAATGCTTCTATGCACTTGTGATGGATGCTGCTGCACTACAAATCTGAATTTACAACTCATTATTCTTCTATTCATCGCACTTCTGTTGTCCAATCAAAAAAACCCCTAGAGTCAACATCAGATGATTCAAGCAACAAATTGCAAATTAATCAATAATGAAAAGCACATCCTAACAGTTTATAAATTAATCTGTGGCATGGCCTACAGTGCCATAAATTGTCCACTGAACAGGTATGAGGAGAATTAATGTTCTAACAAAACAATATTTTTTGTAATGAATAATTTGACCAGCTTAAGTCAACAGTTACATCTGGGCATTTCTGGGCATTTATTACATCAAATACACTCATTTAGAAAGCAGACATCCAAAACCACTTCATAATTTGCAATATGGCAGAGAGGAGCTGGAGGTTATCTATCCAAACAAATCCTTTTCTTTAACAAAGGAGGGAATTGCTTAGGAAGGAGAACTTGGAGAGCTCTTAGCTTTGATAACATATATTGGCTTCATATTTCCTAAATACATAAAGTGAAAAAATATGACCATATACGAAAAAAAAAAATCAGTCCTATGCAAAGTATTTCAAAAAATGAGGTATCTGGTTTTTAAAGACACATTCCAGATATTTGAGGATTTTGTTAACTTAGACTGTCAACTCCAATACTTGATTATGGACAAGACAAGTTTTGTATGACCACTGCCTATCTGTAAATTTCAATGTACTTCTTAAATTATTTTTTGATGTCCATAAAAAAAATATTCAAGCATATTACAATGATTTTAGGTTGATCTGAACAATAAAAGAAGAATGTTTACAGCCCGTCTGCCAACCTCACCATATTGTCTTCAAAGGAAAGACCCAAAAAAGCAAAAAGCAGTAAGAAAATACTACCGAAGAGGGATAAACACCTGGTATTTTAACTTGGTTGTCTGTGAAGGGGTGACTGAACACAGCATGATAAAAGCAAGAGGGTACCAGCTGGAAGGAAGCACTGAAGTGGCAGTAGAATGAAACTGAACGAGCTAGAATAGAAACAGCTTTTCTGGACTTGGTCTGAGAAACACCACATGGGCGATAAGATAAATATGCAAAAAGGCTGCCAATTTTCTAAGAAGCACAACTAGCAAAAATGTTTAAAATATTAACATCCTGCATGGTGTTATCAGTTCTAAGAAACCAGGGTAAATATTTCTGCTGCAAAAAATGTTTGTTCAATCATTTCTAGGAATTTTTAAAAAACAAAATCTTGAAAAAATCTGCTAGGGAGGAAGGAAAGAAGCCATTCAACAACTGTTCTGTCAGCTTTTCAGGAACCCATCCTTCTGTATTCCCAGATTGCCATAAAATATTATGAGAAAATGTGTCCTGAATTTTTGGGTGGATGTAGAAAGTAACATGAAGCTCCATCAGTGATCCACTTAGGATCCCAAAAGTGTTCATATTTTATTTATTAACCCGAATTTTCCCTGCAAGTGTTAACCAGGAGGTGTTCCAAACCTCACAGTAACTTCAGTGAAAACACCTCGAAGGGTAGGACAGTGTTCATGGGCAACAAGGGTGGGCAAATCTTGCTCAGAGACTGTGCACAACCCAGGCAGGGCTTATTTTTGGGGTTTGGCCTTGGATGGCATCTAAACCACCTGGATTCTGGCCCACGATTGCCTCAGGAATTTGTTAACACAAATAAGTGGCAGTAGTCAGGTACACAGCCGTGACTTCAACTAGCAGCACCCTGTGGGACTGGTAGCCAAAATTGGTCACCATCCCAGATTTTAGAAATGGTGATGATACTTCCTACATGATGTAACTTCCACAAGCACAGTAACCTCCCCTTCCATTCTTTCAAACCCATCCCATCCTTTAGCCCTTCACCCTTGTGGAGGTCTAGGGGAGTTTTTTCCCTTTATCTTCTGTTGGTTAGATCAGGTCTCATCTTGGCAAAGGGAACACTCTAAGAACACACAAAAAAATGTACATTTGGGAAGAATCCTGAGTTGTTTTCCTAAAGAAGAAAATTCTGCAGAGCACAGAACAGGAAATAATGTGCTCATGGGTGGTTTCCTCCTCCAGAGCTGCATACGCTGCAGCTGAGACAACACACGCGCTGGCACTGGAGTGGGGTTTGCCCAGATCCTTCCAATGGGGTTTCACAGCACTATAAGACAGCTACAGATGGAGGTAAAGATGGTTTTTCAACATGTGCCTACAGAAGGTGGAAGAATTCAGTCATCTTCTTCGTAAGCTGGAGCTGTTTTTCTCAATGGGATGTCCTAGTGCTTGCTCTCTGCTTTGAGCAGTGGTAAGTCTGCCTTTCAGTAAACTCTTTGACACATTCCCATTCTCTGTGGTTTCCTCACAGAAACCATGATGGATAGCCCACGCCAGAAGGACATGTCAGCAGTGATGCCATACAGAGAGGAGGATGCTCGGCCCATGAAGTCAAACACAGCCCTGAAGATTGATCTCTTCTGGAATTCCTCTCTGATGCACTGACCATTAAGTTATGCAAACATGCTAATTCGCAATGCAGAATAAAGCAACTGCCTCCTGCCTTCCCAGGAATGTTTCAGTTGGGGCCCAGCAGGGAGAAGACATTCTGTTAAAATGAACAATTTGTTAGTTTTAGCAACAGGGAATGTAAACTACAATGGAAAAGTAATGAATGAGTATTGAGAAAGAAGCTCAAGGTTAAAATTTGTGTCCTCCAATAAATTAAAATGTGTCTGAAGGGTTAGAAATGGAGGCACATGGGCTTTTAGAATTATTTTATCCTTTTGAAAAACTATGAAATGTGTCAAGAGTGTTATTTGTGGACCACTGTATGCTAAGCCAAATCTCCAAAGTAAGCAGGACCTCCTCCTGTACAGAAACTTGGCACCAAAGTATCTTCTAAGATCAGAGCCTTTGCTCACAATTTGCTGTGGCATTGTACCTACTGGCAGGTACTCTACAAACTCATATAGAAAACAATGCCTGCTTAGAAGACTTCATCGTTTAAATAAAGAGTGGATGAAAGGAAGGATTAGCACTTCTTTGGGGCTGCACTCAGACCACTGAAGGTGGGCCAAGATGATGCTCGAATTTCCAGAGGTTGTATGGAGAGTCTGTGGCAGACCTTGGAAAATCCCCTAGATGTTTAAAAACCATTTTCTTTGCACTCAATCCTTTCCCTGACTCAGTCTGTAGCGCTCTGTCCATTTATATTCTGTCCGAAAACCTTTGGCCATATTGTATGACCACAGCTCTTCTCCTGGAACCCAATCTGAGCTCCAAGAGAAACAGGGGCAGAGGGAACACAGAAAGAGAAGGGACACTGGTGTCCACGTAACATAGGTCACCTTCAGCTTTCAGTGAAAACAACTCACTTCCCAGCCACTGTGCTCCTCAAATCTACTCTGCCATGAACTCTCCATCCACACGATGATTTGCCAGCATGTCTCCAGTGCCCCTCAAATCCCTCCATTTCCCAGAACCAAACTGCAGCCTACAGCTCATCCTTCACACTCCCTGGATTAGCACCCCACCTTTTTCTCCATCTGCAGAGGCCAAGTGCTGATCCCTGCCCAAGAAGCCGGACCCAGTCCTGTTCTTTACCTCCCTCTGCCCGCATCAGCAGCACGATGCCAGCACAGCCCATGGCACTCTGCTTACACAACACAGCCCAGCTGAGAGGGGTTTTCCCTTCCTCCCTCTTCCAAAAGTGTCAAGTGCTTTCTGCTAGATCAAAGGACAGGCAAATTAGTCAGTCACACCCCTAATGCAGGAGAGGCACGTCAGCTTCCCAGAACAGCCGTGTGCGCACTGCCAGCAAACCGCAGGTGTAAGCTACTGCCACAGGCACAGCTATCCATCATCCCCAGCATAGAACACCAGGACTCAGCAAAGAGACCCCTCTAGGCCAGCCCTGGGATCTCCAGGGAGAAAAACTACAGCAGAGCTGGCACCCCGAGACCACATTTGTTGGCTCAGTCCTGGCTGGGACCTGGAGCACGGGGTGGAGCACACAGCAGGTGCCCAGAGCAGTCTGGATACTTTGTGCTGCAGAAACACGGATAGAAAGCACGGCAACCCTGCAGCACGATGTTATCATGCAATACCGTGGCATCCCTGTCCCCTTCCCATCATATCTGGACCTCTGGCTTCACTGGGAGTGCTGGCAGCCCTCTGGGACAGCTGCTCTGGGCAGTGGTGTAGCTGGTGAGTCCCGGCACTGCTGCTGCTGCCCAAGCACCATGTCCACACAATCAGCCAGGGCACGAATTCCACGTGCCTGTGTACACCTCTCCAGCCAAAAATACCTTCCCTTCTTCCCTCTCCCCTTGTCTCCCTCTAAAACTTCATGGGCTTGACAATTTGGTTTTGGTTAAACTTTATAAATAATTTTGATATTTCTCCAGCATGTGTGTGAAATAACATGATGTGAGGAGCAAGAAATTATTTTGGTTTTCATCTTCGGTGTTCAGCTGGATGTGCAAAGTGGGTGAGAAGGAACTTAATCGTGGTGGTTTTGAGGTTTGGAGACTATGGGGAACAGAGTAAACTGCTTCCTGACCCTGATTTACATTAAGAGTTGACTCTAATGGAACAAGTATCTCTATAATGATGAACCCCCTCAGAAACTACACCAAAAATCAATTTGGCATCATCTCCTCTCCTTTCCCAACTGCTTTTCTAGCAAGGAATCGGTAACAAAACAGACATCTTCTTTTAATAAACAGCCCTTGTTACTACACGATAACCAGCCCCAGGATGTTATCAAAACAGACAACATGTCTTGCTAGCAGCAGGCACACCATCTCCAGCTCTGTGCTCCAGCACTACCGAACTCCCTTCTTTGGAGGCAGCAAAGAGCACGAAACCACTCCTGACCAGCCCGTGTCCCCAGCTCACACTGGCAAGCCTAAAAATAAACAAGTTGCAGCCTGAGGAATAATTACACCTCACTGGCACCCTGCAATGTTCTCACAGGGAGGGGAGGCAGGAAGCCAAGGTGAGGGGATCAGGTACCAGCAGCTCCCCAGTGCAGAGATGGAAGCAGCAGTGAGGAGGGGAATCCATGCCCTGCCAATGATGAGCCGTAATTCTTAGCTTTTCTGCTTGTTCAGGATGAGTTCAAACAACTCTTTGTCATCTTCGTTGTTGAAAGAGCTCGCTGAGGCCAACTGAGCTCCTGAAATTTCACTCCGGTGCTTAAAACAGGTATGCAAGAAAAATAAATCCTCCTTGGCCCCTGGTTTCCTTACAAGTTGTTCAGGACACTGCTCCTGCGTGGATGCTCAGGAAGTGGAGTTTGTGCCTCAAGAGCACAGCAGAATAAAAAATGTAAAGTCTCCTACAAACAGGCCTCTGCTGCATGACACCAATTGCTGTTGGCCAAGAGTTATTGTGAGTGGAAAGCTCAAGTGAAGTTTGGTTCAGACTTAATGAATTATGTTCATTTTCCAGCACTTTGTTTTGGCTGATAAATCACAGCTTCATGCACCATTAGCATGTCATGATTGGAATATTTAATCAAAGGCCAGCTTTTTGTATCATTTACCTTTGAGAAACCAGATTTGCTCGCTGGAACAGTTTTGAACCATTACGCACGCTTATCAGCAAAAATCTTTGCTTTATGTCAAGTGTTGCAATATTTAAAGCCCTTGCAGGCAAGCAAGGATTGGGAAAAATGAGTGGCTCACTTAGCTTGACAAATGCAAATGGATTTGTGATGTTATTTGAAAGAATTGCAGGAAAAGAAAAGAAAAATTAGAAGGAGACAAACCATTCTGCATTTATAATCAATTATTATAAACACTCTTTTGTTTTGGGTTTGGATCTCTAAGCAAAATGAGGACCCTTTTGTTCTGGATGATGTAAGACCTTCTTTGGAAGACAGAGCATCATTGTTTTTGCTGTTTGTTTTTCTTTCTCAGAGGATGCCTCTCTGAGAGCAGCCGCCTCTCCACCCAAGTCACCCCTGAAGTCCACACAAGGCTGTCCTTGCTACAAGAAAGAGCTCCCTAGGAAATGTGTTTTGATGCCAGACAAGAAATCCAGTCCTTGTCTCGGTGATCAGGATGGTCCATCAGCAGGGACCTTAAACTCAGCCCTGCCTGAGAGTGGCAGAGGACAGAGAGCATCTTTTAATTCCCTCTTTACCTCACCACGGAGCTGCCATGAAACAGCTGGAGAGAAGGTGCTCTGCACTTCCACTTTCCTCTTGTGTCTATATATACTTGGAAAAGGGGAGACAAAAACCTCACTTGTTTCTGCCTCATGCTCTTATAACACTGAAGAAAACTGTTGGGAGATGGTTTGTCCACAAGAGTATAGAGTTATCAAATGCTAAAAATTAAAACATCTTCTACAGAAGGGTGAATCAAAGGTATGCAAAACTGAATAGAAAACTGAGTTTAAACAGGGTTTCACAACTCCCTCCTGACTACAATTTGTGCTCCTGGATGGGAATGAAGTCTTGTATTTCCAGAGCAGTGGGTGCTTTTGTTTGCTTCTTGAAATGCTTGGTTGAACAGCAGTGCAGAGCTGTAAAAATAGGTTTATTTTTATGTACTTTATGGGTCTGATTGTTAACAGAAAAGGCCCGAGGGCTGTGTGAGTCTATGCTTGTGCACTTTGGCACTAGACTTTTATGTGTGTGATCTCCCACACTGTGTAAGTGGTGTCTGTGGCCACACGAACCACTTGTTGTGCCCCAAACAAGCTTCTGTTCAGGCACAGCGACAGCAGCCACAGTGTCAGTGTGGTGGCCACCAGCTTGTGGATCTCCACCTCCCAAATCCCAAGAACCAGGGATTAGGATCACGGGGGAGGTTGTACACATGTGGGAGTACAGGTACAACTGAAACAACACTGGGCAAAGAATGAGTGTGACTGTTTCTACCTGTCACTCTCCTTGTAAATTGTATTTTCCTTGATCTTGTCCTCCCCCAGTTGCTGAGCAGCCCCTTCTCTTCAGTTGTTCCATAGTTTCCAACCTATGCTGAGAACTCCAGATGTGAATTCCCAAACTTTTGGGTTTTCCAAAACGAGATGCAGATCCAGTATGGATCAAATTAAGTCAGATCTTCTGCTGTGAGTCAGAACACGAATGACAGTGCCCAGCTTTCTGACAGCAGTGCTGTTAATCTGGCCCTGGACCTCATTTCTCTGCTTCAGTCCACCCTGCTTATAAACATTTGCCTTCCAAGGCAGATGCAAAGAGATTTCTTCCCAAATGAAGAAAAGGAGGTGAAGCCCACTTGAAACAGCAGAAGTTGCCACACCAGAGCATAGACCTTCAGCCAACAGCTGCATGTTGCAAATGTGCCACTAAAGGGCCTTTGTCACCAGTGGGTCTGTAGGTCTCCAAAGTGCCACATGTAGCTCCAGAGACACCAACAGAATAGCCAAAAACCAGCATCCATCTCATGCTTTCCTGATCCTTTACATCAGCCAAACTGTGCTCAGAACAGTAAACAGATTTGTTTGAAATGAATGGTGCTTGGCACACAGAGAAGAAGTAAAAATATAATCAATTTCATTTTTTCCATGGTGACAGTTCTCCAGCTCACCCAAGTTGCATTTTCCAGAAAGCTCAGTACTTTCTACCATAACTGTTCTTGTTGGACTAGAAGATGGCAATGCCTTTTTTTTTTCTTATTCAAAGAAAAAGGAATGGAATTAGTTTGCTAAAGCATTCCAGTTCCTAAAGGGCAGGCATGCTGATATGCTTTCCAGACCTTGGTGCAGTTTCCTCATACTTTCCCTGGAAAATGTCTTCCCCCTGACAAAATCTTCTGGTTTTGCACCCTTGCAGCAAGGTTGGACCAGAACCCAGAAGCCACCTACAGACCAGAGACCCCTGTGACAGTGACCTGATTTGTCCTCCATGCTCAAAGACCCATGGAAATACACAAACATCCATGTCCTACATCTCCAGGGTTTCTGATCACAGATTTAGGAGTCATTCTCTAATTGCCTTCCCTGTCCTCCTGAGGGCCAGTCATCACCTCTGCCTATCTGATCAGTTTGTCCTTTCTTCCAAATCCCTACCAAGGACACCACAGGCAGAAACTTAGGCAGAAAGCCAATGGCAACACAGCCTCACATGTGAGACAGTCAATGACAGGTAACATGAGGGTCACATTTTACCAAGTCTGGCAATCTCTCTCTTTTTTGGTTTTGACAACAGTTTTATTGAGAAGGTTCCTCAGGGCCAGGACAAGGGTTTTCTTCACAGTCAGGGGAGCTCTTTCTTCAGCATCACCAGAAAATCAGACATCTTAGTTTAAATCTGCCTTGCTGACAGGATTATCAAAAGAACCCTACAAGTTTTGTGTTCCCCTCTGATCTTGTCCAGGATGGTCAAGTCTCTCCTTCTGACTCATCAAAAATTTTCTTCTGAACGAGAGCAGTTTTTCCCAGAGCTTTATCAAAACCAGCATACTCCTCCCAAAAGCTTATCTGTCAAAGAATGAGCAGTTTCCAGAAACATCAATGAAAAGATTTTTCAGTGAGCTCCCTCCCATCCCTCATGTTGTGTGCATTTCACTCCCATACTCCTATGAGAGAAGCAATGAGGTTTGTGTCTCATTTTGTGGGACAACTGGCGAGCTCAGGCAGATTGCTCTGTGACCCACTTGGTGGCCATGGCCAAGAACTTGTGTCCTCACCTCACATTACTCACTCTGAGTCCTTAAATGTACTCATTCCCTAGGGAATTTTAGCCTGAAATGTCTAACCACAGACCTGGAAATCATTTCAAGTATACTATAACGACTGCTGTTAATCACACCCGCTCTCTTATAGCATGGCCTGTAAAATAAGAACAGTGAGGGGGTCTTCCTGCTCCCCACACCCTGGCAGCAGATGCATTTCCTGTGTTCCAGAGCTATACATTTCACTGGGAAGGGATGCTCTCTAGTGGTTAGATTACGAGATGGGAAATTTAGACCCTAAAAGTTTCACTTCCTGTCTCTCCCCTTGGTATCCTGTGTATGATGAGATAACTCATCCCAGCCCACTGTGCCCTGGTGTGTCCCTTCATGCCTGTGGGTCACAGCAATCCCTCTGCTATGTGGGAAGGCTTAAATGACGCTTCCAAATGTTTGGAGGGGAGGTTTAGGGTAGAGACAAACACTGTGGCCAAGTTGCATTACGTTGGAGTGAAGATAGGAAAAAGTGGACACTGGTAGAAAAAAAAGGCAGGAAGGTCTGAAACGCCCCTGTCAGATCTTCCCCTCATTTTTATTTTAAGTCACGTAAACTGCTCTTTAACTTGACTGCTCCTTATCTTTACCTAAGGCATCACAGAATTTTATGTAATTAAAATTTCCTTGTCAATTGCCAAGGATTTACAATGTGAAATGCTTCAAATTTTCTTATATTATGTCTTGGCATCAAAGAATCTGCACTCGTTTCCTAAGTATGGGATAAAGATGATTTCTAGTGGGAGACAAATGAATCAAGACCTCGACACCCCTATTTTTTTTCTTTCTCTCTCCTTTTCTTTTCCTTTCCTTCTTTTTTTTTTTTTTTTTTTTTTTTTTTAAATACATCTGGTTATTATTGAACAGAGGCTTTCATGTTTTAATGATAAATTGTCTTCTCCCGCTGTAACAATGTCCCCAGACGGCTTGTCTTGGCTGAAATGTCTTCTAAGAGCATCTGCTTTTGATCTATAGGGGTTTTAAATCTTTGGATCTAATCTCTAGCCTGGCTGACTTGAAAGCTGATTTCCACAAAAGCAGAGTGTGAAACTTGTAGAAACCCTTTAGTGGAATCACTTGAAATTGTTTAAAAGGCTGTATTGACAATACTCAGTATGTCCTCGTGACTTTTTTTCTTCATATTTACATATATACACATGGATATAAAACTACAAGAAAGAGACATAAGAAAGGAATTTCTTTTAACAAATGCTCCAGTGGTATTTCCATGTAATCTGCATGTGTTGTGGCTTAATACTCTAATAAAGAAAGACTGGAAGCTTTCCAGAGCACAATATTTATGCCATGTATATCAATTAAGATAATTGCCAATTATAATGATATGTCAATTAAAGTCAAGTGACTTTTAAAAGAGTTATGCCTGCTATTAATTTAGTTCTATGCACACACTGTAAGTGTATTTATAAGGGTTGATCTTAAAATTTCTCACTGTTGTTCCCATCTAGTGCATCCAGCACATAATCCCCATGTTCATTTTGCTCTTTCTGGTCCACTTCAGGCTGCAGGATAAAGACAGAGAAGACAAAACTGAGCAGAGAGCTGTCTCCCTTGGTGGCACAGTGTTGGCACGCTGTCTGCTGTCGTTTGAAGCATGCCAAGTCGTTTTTGATTTCACCCCAACACAAATGAAAATAGGAGCTGGCTGGTGAACCCATGGGATTTCTGTGGCTAAGGAGAAACCACTGTGGTCAAACTAGAGAGAACCTCGTGATGCTGCAATATATATATGGACATGTACACACTTGTGTGTGTTTGTGTGATAAATACCCTCTCAGAGTTCATTTGCCTATCAAATCCCACACAGAACATTGTAACACATTAACAACAGTGACAGATAGACCCTAAAGCACTAAGAGTTCAGGTTTTGATGTGATTAAACTGAATTTAGAACAAATTCAGGAGAGCTGTGAGCAAAAAAACTCTTCTGCATGAACTTTCTGGTTAGGATATAATAGAAGCCAGACCCCAGCCTCCCTGGTTTGAGGTTTGCAAAATCAAATCATAACAAGTGATGAGGTTTTGTTAAACCAAAGCACCCTCTGTTTTCTCATCACAAAGATGAGATAAAAGAGGAATCTTTTTTCAACCATTTACTCCTTGCACCTTAGCAGCAGTGCTGAAATATAACCTGTAAGATATTTTGCCATTATCTCCCAGTATCTCCAAAGCAATAATTTTGCTAGTCAGCTTTTAAAGCCTCAGAATGCAGCCTCTCCCAGGTCATCCATAGATTTCCCCCAAAGTTCATGGCTGAAGATTAATTTTTGAGGCTCCACCAAAACTTCAAACTATTTCTGTGGCTGACTGGGCCAGAGACATGACGGAAACAACCATTTCATAACCTTTCAGCACTGCTGCTTCTATCCAAACCCAAACTCCAAAGCTGGGATGGGATGTGAGAAGCAATCAAAAACAACACTGGAAAAGCACGAATTCATCCTAGCAGTAAGACTCAGCTTGGCTTTGGGTTTGATCCCAGGCACGAGGAAGTATTCAGGGAAAGTGGAGTTATTTCCTTAGATTCATTTGCCCATTTCTCATTAGCAAAGCATTTTGATACTCTGCAAGAAAGAAAATAGAGTGAATTATTCCTAGGTTGTCATAAAACTGGACTGATAGAATAAATATCTGGGCAAGAAGCCTCAAACTGAGCCAAGAGGCTCATTCGCCCTCAGAAACAAGCACTGAGTAGCACAGAATTCTTCTCTTTCTTGCAAGATGAGCAGTGAGCGATAAGATTCTCCCTGGATTTGAGTGTTAACTGAAGCATCTTGCCTTAAGTGAATGTTTTATGGGAAACTTACTACTCTGAGCCATTATCTACAAGTTCTTCTGTTGTCACAATTGTTGTTGCTTTGACCTCAAAAATGTATGAGCTAACTGGGGAGCCAAGAGTTCAATCCAGGCTCCCCTCCCCAGGCACACTTTCTATCAGTTTTGCTACAGCTACTGAAGGCTTTGGCTTGTGGGGTGATAAAGGAACCAATATAAAGAAACCACAGCTACCAACCAGAAATGACGACACAGCCCAGTGCTCCCGGGCTGGTTTCTGCCAGAGGCATCAGGAACTGCTACTCGCTGTTGCTTTGCTCCAGCCAACCCTTTTCAAAGGGGAAATCCAACTGCACGTGGTCCTAAACTTCCTCTAAATTCAATCTGAGCCACTGAGCTGTCAGTTTAATTGCCCTGCTGTGGATGCTGCTATTTTATCTGAGTGTTAAATCTCCCTGTCACTCAGGGTATCATGTAAAGTATTTTTGATGAGGCATGCAGAATGTCTGCTCTTAAATGCTACAGCAGGGAAGAGGCCCGAGTGTCTCAGATTACCCCAGGGACAGACAGCGCACACAGAGATAAAGAAGAACGAGACAGGATGCAGAGAGGCTCCCTGGGATGCAGGGACAGCAGAGGATGAGACACTTGGTGTTTCCCCACTGCAAGGAAATGCCTGCAAAGTCTGTCCGTGGTGACATGGAAGAGCCCAGCACTTTCCTGGCTCTGCCAGGTGAGTTTAGGACCCTCTTCCACCCTAAGCACAAGTCAGCCAGGGTGGGTGTCCACAGCCACAGGACACAAGGGGTGTCTGGGTGCAGCATCAGGTCGGTGCAGGGCACCAATGGCTTGGGCAGGAGCACGGAGCTGAACATCTGGCCACAGCTGGCAGCAGGCTTATCCCCTCTGTGCTGCGGTATCACTCTGCAGATTTGCTAACTCTCCTGTTGAGTGCAGTTACACATTAGAACTGCTAATATGCAGTGATTTTGCCTTAAGCTTGAAAGCACCAGAGGTTAAACAGATTTTGATATAAGAGCCTACAAGGAACACTCTATTTAAAAAGTCTATGCATCACTGGCTCCGACTGAAAGGATGATGAGTGGTAGGAGGAGATGAAAGGTGGTTCAGACATGGGTATGATGACAACAGTAAAGGGAAATTAAATACACTGCAGGGAAATAGAAGTCATAATCATCTTGGGTTTGCAGCTCATGAACAGTGAAAAGCTTATGTGATGAAACAGCAGGTAGAAGTGCCTTGAGACTCAAGTTTTAAGGCCCCAAGAGTTTAAACTTGACATTCAAGCCTTTTAAAGTTTTATGAGGGCATCCAATAATTCCTCCTGCTCGGCCCCCACTCCCTGCCTGATGTGCTGGTTGTTTGATTTACACACCTTCCTGAATGTACAATGAATTCCAGGGAAAGCATGCAGAAACCATTGCAGGTCTGTAATTAAATAGCCTTCATGCAGCTTAACCTCTCCAATAACAAATGTCCAAAGCAATGCAAAAGGTCACCACACCTTTGGCTGGTGAAAACTGACACAGTCCCACCAAAGACTCCAGAATCCAGGACAGTTTTTACCCAGGAAAGTACAGCATTGCCATTCCCAAAATGTGCTTGCTGCTGGATGCAGGCAGGAAAATCTTGCTAATCCACACAGGGCTAATTTATACGCCTGAGCATCCTCCCATGAAAATTATGAGCCTGACAACACACTCTCCATCAGCAAAGAATTCCCAGCAAAGAACTCCAGCTGTATCCATTTCACTGCCAAGCTCTATCTGTTCCTCTGCCATGCACGTGCACGAACCACCCATCAGAAATCACCTGAAATGCAGAGTGACAACAGCTTTACTGACCAGGCCAAGTTCATCAACAGTACAACAGACCCTACACTTAAAATACATTTGTGCTAATTTTATGCATGTTCTAATTATACTAATGATGTTTCTAACTGCAGCATGCTAATTATACTGAAATTAGACATGATTATGCTAATTGTCTAGCTCTGCACTAATGCCACTTTTATTAGATACAGATCTCTTTTGTTAGTCTTAAGTAAAACTGATGATTCCTTAAAAATTATTGAAAGCAATGAGTGCCCTTTCTTTTTCCCACTTTAACCATTGTTTCCTTTGCTGTAACTTAGGAAATGATCAGTGCTTTCAGTCGTGGCCATTAATTTGAGATCCTCAGTCTGACGGAGAACTCTGGAGAGTGTGTCCACGATCACCAAAGACAAAATCCATTCTCCAGAGAAGACACAGGAGAGCTGCTGAGTGCCTCAAATCATGAACACAGACCCAAGAGCCCATCCTGTGCTGGAGGCATTATGGAATAGAGAAGTTGTCTAAGATCCCAATCATTCAGCAAAAAATCAAAGGGAGGTTGCTCTGTTCCTAATGTGCGAAAGGATAGCTCAGGACTCCCCTGGAGCATGCCTGACATTTGGATGGATACAAGGACAGGCAGCACATCTCATCCATTATGAATTAGGAGCACACAGAGCTAGGGAGAGAAACCTGAGCTCCGGATCGGGACAAAGAAGGAGCATTTTGTAACAGATTATTTTTGAAAAATGGGAACGTTTGAAACAGTACATATGGATTGTTAGGTAGAAAGAGAGATGAAGTGCATGTTGGGCCCAAATTCCTAACACACTTCCACAGATGTTGCATCAGCCTACAGTCAACAGTCAACATTGTCAGACACGTCCCAGCATAAGACCCCAATCATGTTTTGGCAACGCTCTGCCAGCTTTTAACAAATCATAATGCAATCATTTTTGTGCAAGATTTTTTTTCCCAGGCAACGTGAACTTTTCATTCAACGCTTTTTATAGCCCAATTTCCTCTGCCTTATCTAACTGTGCTTCCTTTGGATCTACCTGTCACAGTAGCTCTCCATTACCTTTTAACTCCCAAGGCCCATTTCCATCAAAATGATGGGAGCATAAGGCCACTAAGTCCTAGATCTTTCATGAAGAGAAATAACCAAACACAGGACAAAAAAATCTGCTAAAAATCACTAAAGAAACAGCATGGCTGCAGAGCAAAATCAACCCTTACTAGCACTGAGAATCCAGCCAAAAATAACTTCCAGTAGAAATTCAGGTCCAGTGGGTCAAACCTTCAAAGAATAACAACAACTTGATACAGAACAAAAACGTGATAAGGTTTCTGTTCAGCATCTAAAAACACAGTCCTGGATGGCTGTGTCTAGATACACCATGCCCAGGGGAGATCTTTACAACTTGTAATAGCCACATGGCTCTGAGTATCAGCTCTGACTCTGTACAATCCATTGAAAATACATTTTGCTTTTCCTTTTTAGATGTATCCTTGTCATGGCTCCAGGTACTCCAGATGTCCCAATAAACCTATTTTTGACATCTCAGCTGCCCAACAGGCTCACTGCACCCAGGAGACACAGGTTTTACCTTACAGTGCCAACACACCCTTAACGTGCCCATGAGCTTCAGGGTTTCAAGCACACAAACTGGGAGAGAATGAACAAACAATACGGGCCATGCTTGTGCTCTTCAAAGTGTGAGCCAATGCTGCCTTTGATACTATACACAAAGCTTCCTTGTTCTTGTTTCCCTAACTCCTGCACATCTGATTGCAACATATGGTCAGTTTCAGCAATTGACAAAATATTTCCTTTCTATTCTGTTTGCATCACAGCTTTCTGGAGCCATGGATTGCCTTGACTTAGCAAATGACAGCTGAGAAACAGTGACATCCCCTCCATGTTTGAAAACAAACCACAAGAGCAGCAGCAGAAACTCTGCTTCTCTCACCCACAGACTCCCATCTCTTCATGCTGGATGGCTGCTGTGTTGTTTTATTCTTATTTTGATGATCCCCTTTTCACTCGTGATTGGTTCAAGATTTAGACAGATATTGTGAGTATCTAAACAGAACACATTGTCTGCTGCTCCACAATAGGCTCCAGATAATTGACAGACAGGGCAAAGGGGCTGAAAAAATACACCACTAATTAACAGCTTGAATACTCATAGGGTTGTACATTTAAACCACACAGTGTTAAAATTTGGCATTCACTCCCCAGCTGACCTATCGTAAAACTCCCCAATGAGAGGTCCAACCTAAACTCCTACTGCAATTATTATCACCACTTCCTAACTCTCATAATATAGTTTCCTCAGTAGATGTCACAAAGAAAGTTGGGTTTTTCCCCATGGCAGAGGGGAGGTCATTTGCCCAGGGCCACCACGTGGCAGGACTGCAAACACAACCCAGATCTACTGGAGCAGTCACTAACACGACCTGGGACATCTCACATCAGGAGAAGGAGATTCACCAGCTGCTTGGTGACCATAAATAGATGTTTTGTACACACACACACACATTGCACATCAGTGGGATCACCAGCAGCATTCAGAGACTCCAGCAGGACAAACTGGAAACCTGAGGGACAATTTGCAAGCACAGGACTGAAGACATTTCCTGTTAAAAAACCAACACGTCCCCATTGACCTTCATTTCATGGCCCTTCAAACAACAGGCCAAACAGAGTTGTAGTGGCCTGGGGATGAATCAGAGGAACAGAATGTTAGTTCCATATAGAGTTAATTGGAAATGAAAAACTCTCCCTGCAAAATTAACAATGAAAAATTAAAAAAAAAAAAATCATAGTGCAGTGATTGCTTGGGTGTGTTCTGTTACCTTTTTCTCCAGAGACTTAATTCCCTGCTTAAATCTTTCCCAAAGCACCAGGGTGGTGGTTGTTTTCTGAGGCTCCCTGGCCAGGAGAGGAGAGGTTTCTGTAGCTGGGAGCTCGACCCACAGAGGTTAACCAAACTACAGCTCCAGAGGGGTTATTATACAAATGTAACCAAATTGAAACATGACCCATTTTTTCCTTCTTTTTTCCTGAAACATCTTCCTTTTCAGGATTTTGAAGACAAACAATCCTTCCCCCCTGCTTTCCAGAAGCAGAACCTTTCCACAATTAAAAAAGCAACAGAAAGTATGTTTAGTTGTGCCACTTTCAGGGTCTCTTGCTGGTTCTGGGGAGAGGGGGCAGCCTCCTTGGCTGGGTCCTGGCTCACTCATCTCCAGAGAAGAGAGGAAGAAGAGCCCAGGCTGGGGAATCCAGAGCTGCTTCTCCTCTGAGTTTCTGTTCCTCTTGCCCTTCCCTTCCCATCCAGGGCTCAGTGAGGAATGCAGCAGCTCTGGACTCTTAGTGTGGGCTGCCCACATTAGTCTGGCACACTGTTTGGGCAGCCTACTTTCACATTAATCCTTTTTTTAAAATCTTTTTTTTTATTCATGGAAAAATACAGAAAATTTTATTTGACAGAGCAGCAAGCTTTAACACTGCAAAGGCTTTATTCTTCTTACTCCCATAATTTTCCCCTGCTGTGGCAGTACGTGGGGATAAAGGAAGAAGAAAGTTACTTTTCAAAATTGCAGCAAGATCTGTCCAGATTCCATCACTCCATTTATTCCCTTGGCATCCTGAAAATGAGAGCCTGTGCAAAGGGCTTGCATTGCAGGAAGGACTTCAACTGGATTTGCTAATGAAAGCCATGGAAGCTTCTTAGACATGGAAAAAAGTGATTTTTCAATTGTCCTTGACTTTTTGTTTTTCTCTTCAGGCTGGAATAGAAAAATTTACTCATTCTCAAAACATTCACTGGAACTTTTTGAGATATAAAGACTACAAAAAGCACTAGGCCTCTGTTCATAAAGTAGAAGAAGATACGAGCGACAATTTGTTGGAGAAATGTACTGGAATAATCTCATTCCAAAATCCTGGGGACTCATCTCCCCAAGAGACAGCACCTGTGGCTTTGTTTTCTGTTTGGAGAGCACCACATCCAGGCATTTTCCAGATCTGGTTCCAGGGAAGCAGATTTCATCAGGGAAGTCTAGAATTCAGTGGAGTTTTAAGAGCTGCCAATGATTTCTTGCCAGAATCTTTTAAATTTTTTGTAAATTTTTTTCCTTGCTTTTCTATCAGATGGAATTTCCTACTTTTTCCTCCCACTGTTTTTTCCTTTCCACTTAAAACACAGATGTATTTTTTCACAATATCTTATTTGAAATACATTTCTCTCTTCTAAAGAAACACTAATAGCCTGTTTTTTCCTAGCAGCTGTAATAAGGACAGACCACATCAAACTTTCAGAGTTCAAGTATCAGCTGACGTTGTTGAAATCCAAAGTCATTTTTCAACTAGATAAATCTCCCTGATTTTTGATATAAAGCCATATCACAAAATTTGCTGCCTTTAAGGTCCTGTTGCTCAAAACAGTAGTTCTGCATCACCAAAAATCAAAGAAACTACTTCATCTGTGTTTTGGGGCTTTTTAACATATTTTTCATGGCCAGTTCATAACAGGGTATTACATAAACTCACTATTCCCTTCACCTTGGATGACTTTGTATTTGGGCTGAGGCTTGTTCCAGGTAACTATTACTGCTGAGTACTTGGGTATTAAATGTAGTGGGGACATTTGTGCTCTTCCCAGGTTCAGTGGAGAGAGACAGACCTTGCCAGAAATAATTCAGACCAAGGGTGGTCTAAGCCTCTCATCTTTGAAAGGAACTCCACCAGGACTTGTATTTTTCTCCTTTGATTACTGGAGGAAGAAAAAATTTCTGTGACTGGAGAGACTCCACCTTTTATGCAGCTTAAGACGGGTGTTCTACATGTGCCAGTCTCTCTGGAGCTGCTGGAAAATCCACGGAGGAACGGACAGAGCAGTGGCCAAGTTCCTGCCCCTGGAGATTTCCAGAGCTGAACTGGGCAAGTCCCTTGCACAATCTGACTGACTTTGAAGCCAGCCCTGCCTGGAGCCGGGTGTTGGACTGAGATCTGCAGAGCGCCCTGCCAACCTAAATCATTCCAGGCATTTATGAAAGAAGCTTTACAGGAGCTGGCATTACAGAGAGAAGTGCCCCAGCAGAACGTTTTCCAAACCACATAAAACAGGTATCATTACAGAATTCACAGAAGAGCAGACGAGTTCCCAGATCAGGCCCTTCCAGGTAGTCAATCAAATTCATCATCCTCTTCCTGCAGTGGCCAGTGGCAGAGGCTTCAGAGAGAAGTGTGCAGAGCCCACAATAAACAGCTTTAGAACAACACAAAGCAGAAATTCCTCCCTAATCCCATGCAGCCAGTAATAGGTTGGTGCCCCGGAGCACATGGGTTATTATCCTCATTAGATTTGCACCTATGCAGCGTCACTGGGGATGTTCTCATTGCTCATGCCAAGAACACGTTTTCTTGGCACACGTCTGAGGTGATACAGAGCTTGCTCAGGCCTTTGCTACTCAAGCTAAGCTACTGCATGCCAATAAAATCTTTACACCACACCATCTTGCATTAGGCAATATATATTTACACAGTCTGTGTGGTAACAGTAAGGGTTGTTGTTTTTTTTTTAAAGGCAGAAGTATGTAATAAATGACATCCCTTCAAACACACACAGACTTTACATTTCAGCACCTTCTGCCTTGCAGTCCTCCTACAACCTCAGCTCCTATATTTTGTTATGAAATTTATAGGTTTATGCATACCAAAATTGTGTGTGTGTGTGGACTGTTACTGCCAGGGTGGTCTTTGAGAAAAGAAGCAAGCAAGATGCTCAAATTTGATTACAGGATATAATAAAAGTCAAAGACTTCTTCCAGCTCATTCTCATATAGTCCCTTGAAAGAAGAGGAAGAAAAAAAGACTTTCCTTTTTTCCCTTTTTCTATAAAGGAACGTTTTTCTCCCCACCCAACAGAGCCGGCAGTGATAGCCAATTTTCCTCTGTTTGAACCTTTGAGTATGCACTTCAGAACCTCACGTGGTGAAAACTAACCCCAGAATACCCAGGAGACAGCTGAAAAACCCATTTCAAGGGCAATGCTTTGATTTCTTCACATACACAAAATTGGACTTCTTTTTTTATTTTTTCTCTTTTTTTCAGTCAGGAAAAATCTCCAGTCTCTGAGTGAAGGGAAAACTGCAGTGATTACTCCTGCCTTTAGATGGCTGGATAAATATTTACCCTATAAGACCGTATAGTAAGGAATGAGGTTTTTTTTCTTTTTTTTTTTCCTCCTCAAAATACTGTTTCACTGTCTCAGCAACTATGAATGGTGCTGGTGTCTCTCCCAGTGTGAGCAGCCATTTTGCTGATGCATCATCTCACCTTTGCTGGAAAAGGATTAGAGACCAACACCATTAGCATCAGTGGCAGAATTCCCAGGCATTGCTTCACTGTGCCCCACATCTTGTGTTGTTGCTCATGTCGGGGCAAAATAAACACAAAGTGGTCAAAACGCACCAGCAGAACAAAATCAGATCTTTCTGCAGGCACCTTGCACTTATTTTTCACAGTTACAGATGATTAGCCAAGGGGCCAGGCTGTGATGGCTGAGAACTGTCCAATTTTGGCTGTGTAGGACCACCACCCTCCCTCCTGCATCAGCCTCTGAGTAAGTCCAGGAAGCTCCACCCCCTGTTCAAAACAAACACATTTATATTCGAAAAAAGCATTTAAAATTTGTTATTTAGCAGATTCCCTAATTTTCTTAGTCCCTAGAGGAGTGGGCTTTAAATATCTCTTTGCACAGAGAGAGTGAGATAGATTGTAATAACTTCACTGATGTTATACAGTATTTTACCCCACAAGAAATCCCACTGGAAGGAGTGAGCAAGAAACCCATCTGGTATAGGGAGAAAAAAAGCAAGAAGAATGGAACTGCCAAATCACACTAGTTGGCTTCCCTTAAATTTTTTCCCAAACCCCAAAAGAAAGTCTACCATAATGACAAAATCTCTTTACAACAGTATTTTCTGGCTGCTGCTGAAATAAATAATGTGACAAATACAAGCAAAATGTATAAGAAAAATGCAAAGCAGTGAATTAAGCATTGTTGTCTTGGGGAAGATTGTTGTGTGGAACAAAAAAAAAGTCCAATATGCTCGAGTATTGGTGACAGCTTGAACTAATTGAGATAAAAATAGGAAGTTTTGAAAAGCAAAATCCAAAGAGGAAAAAAAAAATTGCAAGAGAAAATATACAGTGGATGTTGCCATTTCTGCAAGTTTTTGAAAAAAAAAAAACCAAAACAAAACAATAAACTGAAGTTTAATTGAAATGTTGTACAACTAATTTTGTGATATTTGTTTCTTCCATAAGAAATTCTCTGGCACTAGTGGATACAACATCACACAGCACTGATCTGAGAGGTCATTTCCACAGCAACCTTTACTGGTAAGAACCACGGAACATAATATATAATCAATCATAGAAATAAAAAAAAACCCAAAAAAAAACCTTGAAATAACATATTATTTCATTACAGAACTGTCACTACAATGCTAAAGTAGTGCCAACAACAGCCTTTACTGACGATGAAATTATTATTTGCATTACAAGAGAAGTTATATATTGTGCATGAAAAAGCAGATTCTTCCATTTCTGGGGGCTTTATCCTGAGATTTAAATTATGTTTTCCTGTATTATAAGCCTTATTTAGAAAGCACTATAGATTTCAGCAGAGCCTCTCCCTTTTGCATCCATTCAAGCAGCAGTGATGCCCTGCGACAGAATGGCATTATCCAGGTTACTGGAATGACAGAGAGGGAATTTTCCCTAAGCTTGCTTTCAGTTTTCTCCAGTACACTTTGCATTCAGCAGAAAGGCACTGTGAGACAGACAGAGCATTCTTCCTTCTTTGGGCCAACAAAGTCCTTGCAATATGTGTTGTTCCCAGCATAACATCTTTCACTCACTAAGGAAACCTGGGTTTTCTCAAGGTGAGTTTTCCTCCTCTCCTTACTTCCGCTGCCTGCCTCAACCCCAGCTTCATTCATCAAGTGAGAGAAAAAAGAAGCAACTTTGGTTCACCATTAAGTGCCACAGGTCTCCAGTAAGAACATAGTATAGCTACTATGTTCAGCAGGAGGGAGTGAGAGAGAGACGACAGAGCGATCCAGCTCCTTCCAAGCACAACAAACATGACGTTGAGAAATGCGGTCGGAATAACTCTGGATAAGCCTCACCTCAGCTTGGCAGCCAGCTCTCAGAATTTCTGGATAACAGATACAGCACTGGATGAATAGATAAGGCAGTTTCTCATCCCTTGCATTTGAACTCTTCCCTCCAGCAGCTATGCCAGTGTTTTGGCCTCTAGACCTTGCCTCAGAAATAGTCGTCCATTAGCCCAAAGTACACACAACATCCAAAAAGAATTAAATCAAACACGCAGACTGTGCCCATCTTGAGAAGGGGCAGCTGCCCGCAACATGCTGGGAACACATCTTCAAACCATGGGAATTTAAATTTAATTACTTTTTGGAAATCAATCATCTTGGACTCCTACATGTTTGGGACTGATGGTGGGACAAAACTGCTGAGTGAAACAAGAATTGCAGACGACCATTAACCCGCACTCTCTTATGCCAACAGAGATGCAATTCCCATAAAGTAGCCATGTGTAAGCTGGTTTTGAACCACTCACACCTCGCCTGATGCCAGTTCCCAGCATGTTCACTGCAACTGAACACAGGGATGGTTATGTCTGTACCTTAGGTCCCTTCCCCATTTGCTATCAGCACCCTTCCACGTAATACCATGCTTCTTACTGCACTCTAGGGCATTTAAAAGTAAAATAAAATTATTAGGTGGCTACAGTTATACCACAGAATTGGTTTTCAGGGAAGACATCTAAAGCTCCAAGCAGCATAATGCAGGAAACACAGAAAAGCTTTATAGGCCTTCCCCTGCCCCCACAGGGGCTGAGGATCTTGGAGCGTCCCTGCATCTGTCAAGTGTGATGTTTATTTCCTCCGTGGAACAAGCTATCTTTATGGAATGAAATGACTGCCCTTCATATATTAAAATAACACCTCCTTAGGAGAGGCTTCCATGGGCACTGGCTATAGCCCACTTCATAAAGGGAACATTTACACTGCAGAAAACTTAAAAGTAGCTCAGGATTGGAGCAAGACCAATTGGGAAGCATTGGGACCTCGGAATTTTGTCTTTGCTATGAAATTACGGACCAAGCAAATGCTCGGGTTTGGTTGTTTATTTGGTGGGTATTTTTTAACTGACTTTTCCATGTTTCAAAGCCTCATTGCTAGAAACAAAGAGAGCTTAAATGTGGATTTTTTAATAGTACTGTTAAATTTAATAGACATTTTGTGCAGCTTTGTGCTGAAATTGTTTAATGGTTTATATACATGGCTGGCTTCATAGCGTGGTGCTTTTACTTCATGCTAAACTATGTAAACCTTCTGCTGGGAACACAACTACTTTTGTATCCAGGAAGCAGGGCTTTGAAGCATAATGTGTAAAAGTGAGTGGGATTTCAACACACGATACTTAAATGCCATTCTTTGCCCCATATGGACAATGTATTTCTTGTCAGTGCAACAAGGTTTGCAGAGAAAACAAGCAGACAAGGTCTTTAGATATTAGTCAGCTAGTAAAACCTGGCATTTTGGAGCTTGGCATTAGGTAACCAGCTGTATAAAATGAAAGCATTTTGGTGCCTTTCTAGAACCTTCAGTTGTGTATCACAAACTTTTCCCCAAAAACGTTCCAAGGGAAATGCCCATTTTTCCATACACCCTTTCCATAACTTGGTCTTTACACTTGGTTTCCTACCATGGAATGCTCCCTTTGTCCATGTACAGATGATGCTACCAACCCATAAACTACATTGGATTGGCCTGTTTTTCCAACTTTTTTTTTAAACTACTTACAAAATAATGGTTAGAGGTTTAACTGAGGGGCTCCCCACCAGGATACAAGAAATTGGTTTAATTCTTGGTTTTGCCAAAATAACTCCTGGGTAACCTGAGCAACATTAGCTTCAGTGTTGAACTTGACTTGGAAGCTGTCATTTGAGTGGCAGTCTGGAGTAGGGGACCTCCAAAGATGCTTCCAACCTAAATTGTTCTATCATTTTATTATTAGATGGTACCTATTGGCTTGTAATGAGGATTACACCTCCCTGCTGCCATGAACATTGCTGAGGAGAAATCAGAAAGTGACTGGCAAGAGGTTGTGCTTCATGATGATGGAAGCCATAGAAATAGATGTTCAAATTCCTCACTCTTCTCTTCTTGATTTCCACTATGCATTTAAATGAATCTACAATCACCCCACAGCTTTTTCTGAAGTTTTTTTACCTCAATAAAGAAACAAAATCTGTATATCTCATAAGCAATATATGCTGAAAGCAAGCAGTACCTTCTGAGTATCTGGACTTTTTAAGACAGTCTCAAAATATGACCTAAAAGCACTGATCAATTCTGAAAATGCTTGACTGACAAAAAAATATGTTCCTCAAAATTCTCCCATCCTTTTGCAGACTCAATGAGCTTTGGTATAACAGGGCTGAATTCTAGTTCCATAGATGTTCCTGCTTGCAGCTTTTGAATATTTGCTAGGAGAGAACTGGGGAGCACATTAGGAAAACAAAGGCACAGGAGAGAATCTGGAATTTCTGCAGTTCAGCATTAGTAATCAATGTATCAGTACAAGAGCACTTTCTTATAATAATGGTCCATTCAAGACCTATTACCCAATGCATAGAACATAATCTCTTCAAAAGTCTCCTTCAGGGAAAAACTGGAGATTGGTAGATCCCTCCACAGCTACCAAAATGTATAAAGGTGAGTTAAGGTGTCATAAGCCCTTTCAATTGAAGCTGCTTACTCAAAGGTTATTTACACCTACAGACACAACAAAAACCAATGCAATAAGATGAAAAGTACAGATGGGTGGGAAAAATCCTTCTGTCTCACACCAATCACCCACTCTTGATGTGACAAGAGCTTTGTGCCCAACACACACTGCTAGGACTGCCCACACTATTTCTAAAATACCTGTTATTAAGTCACCCTTAATACTCTTAGCACTTTCAGCATCTGAGAAATCATCCTGAACTTCCACCAAGTGAAAGACAAATGCTTAGCCCTGCTAAGGCTTACTGAATGGGGCAGGCATTTGAGAATTTTATTTTCCCTTCTTGTCCATGGAGACACTAACAAATACACATTTATCAAGTGAATACATGCTCTTCTTTAGCATTCCTTGAGAGACTGAGAGATTAAAACCCATATGGGAGAGTTGTTATCATGTTTGTGCTCCTCCACATGGAAGGGAAATGCAGACAAAGAGTTCTGCTTTCCAATCATTCCACTAAAACCATATAAATATGCCTACCTACCTATGCACACTATAT
Organism: Chaetops frenatus; assembly: GCA_013400775.1. Taxonomy (NCBI): domain Eukaryota; kingdom Metazoa; phylum Chordata; class Aves; order Passeriformes; family Picathartidae; genus Chaetops; species Chaetops frenatus. The sequence continues at coordinate 454,182 of VZTR01005004.1, forward strand.
TCTTTCCCTTAAAACCATGGGATCACTTACACACTATCAATACAAGCCAAGGATTAGGACTTTTAAAATAATTCTTTATTTCCTAGTATCAAACATGGGGAAAACTAGCTTTATAATGGTATGGTTTATAGAGAACACTGTATCTAAAAAGTTCAGAGAGCATAGAACTTGTACACCCATAAATCAGGACTTTTCAGTTCATTAATTCCTAGAAATTCCAAAAGCAAGCATAAAATAAAAAGTATATCTCCAAGAAGGGGCTTTTAGAACAATTCACTTTGTCAGAATGTAAATATCTCCTAGGAAACTCAAGAGATGCTGAACATCCTTCTTCTCAGGTCTCCCACTCATGATGCCCACTCTACATCTCACCTGGCCCATGATACCAGCAGGCACTCCCTTTATATTTTAATGTGTAAATTTAAGCCAAGTTTCCTTTTCACTGAATACTGTGAAACCTATGTCTTGCCTAGAAATTTCTGGATTCCCATGCCTAAAAGAATGAACCAATTCCCTTGTGATTCCTATCTTACATTCCTATCATACACCTAGATGTCTGCCTGTTTCCATCCATTGCACAGAATACACCATTCTTCTCCTAAATCATTGCTGGAAATCTGATTTCTTCTGAAATCCATTACAGCCACTTTGGCAAGCAGAATCAAAGCTGGATTTCACAGACTGACCATGTGCAATCAAGGGTTTCAAAGCTTCAGTTTCCTGCTCACAGCAGAAACATTTTAACTCCCTCTCAATGCTGGAGAAAGCCAGGGGTATCTGACATATTTTGGCTTGCTGTAACTAATACTTCATGGTCTGATGATGAACATAATAGGCCATAAGCTGGGTATTGTGCCGAAATTGTATGTCAGGCATTAATTGTTGGGAACTGGAATCTAAATCAGATGGCCCAGTTCAGACTGACATAACCCAACAGGTTGTTCTTCACACCTGAGTGAGAAATAAATCAGTGCTGGCCTGAGAGCAGTTGACATTGCACTGTTTATTACAGCACCAGTGCAAATGGATTGGGAAAGAAACACACACACACGTGAGCACGCACATCCATAAATACGTGGAAATTATTCAGGCTCCGTGTAGCTGCAGCAAATACATGGAAATTATTCAGGCTCTGTGTTGCTGCAGCTGCTAAGCTTTTACATTAGGGACTATTTTAAAGCTCTTTAAAAAGAAACATTTTGTCTCAGCTTTAATGTGACTAAGAAACTGCACTTTCCTTGTGTGCCAATTCTCTTCTCCTTTCTCAGGACGTCTCCCTGAGTCAAGAAGAGCATTTCCAAACCCTGCTGTACAACTCAGAAGCTTTACTGACACAACCAGAACAATACCACCCTGTCAAATACCAGAGCCTTTATTCCAGTGCTTCACCAGGACAGCTGAGGAAATTAGTCCTGGCTGGAGCCAACTGGTCTGTGCACAGCTTGGGGAGGAAGGGAGCAAAAGTTACAGGACTCAAAGGGAGCAGGGGGAGAGAGAATTGTTGCTGAAAAATTATTTCTGGTACAAACAGCATTGCTACAACAGAGTTCCAGTGTTAGAAAAGGCATCATTAAGTGGAACATACTTTTGAAAGCAAAGAAACTCGAGCAATTAAGATGGTTGTATTAGTTGAAATGTTGTGTGGGAGGAGGTATCATTTGATTGACATTAATTGCTTCTATTAGGGCTGTGTGTACTATACTTCAGCCAGGCACCCATCGAGACACACAATCCATGGATTAAGCAGAGGACAGTGGCTCTTTTGTAGCTCCTGGAGTGCATTTGGAGCTGAATGACAGTCCCTGAAGCGTGGAGTCAGACTGCCCAGAAATCCCAGTGGAGCTTAACATCACAGGTGGAAATAGTCTCCTGAAAGGTCTTGTCACCTGCTCTAATTGCTGAGTTTAAATGTTTCAAGGCTTTTACATCTGTAAGCAACCTCTCTTCGATGTGCCCATAGAGAAAGGCCCATCTGAGCCTCTCTGGCCTATTGGTCACCTTAGCAAATGTCTCCCAGCCAAAATGATTCCCAAAGACAGTAACTTGAGGCTGCCTTCCTTTCCAGCACTCATGGCTCCCCAGCCTCATCAACCACACATCCACTGAAAGCAGATGGCCAGAGGAGCAGCATTTCCCACAGCTGCAGCATGAAGTCCAAACTCACACTTCAGAAGGCACTTGGAGTACTGTGCTACCATACCAGAGACAAATCATTTCCTTTCTTCTCTTCCTCCCCAGATAATATGGCTCAGAGATCTCCTAAAGGCAGAAAGAGCCTCCCTGCCCACATTCCACAGTCCCGATGAGATCTAACAGTGGGAGAAAATAAACTACAATGTAGCTTTAGACAAGCAGCTTAGCTATTTCATTTTTAGATAACTAGAATTATATGAGATAAATCAGTCTCTCATCATTTCCCATTGAAAAAATAGAGCTATTAGCACTTCCCTCTGAGCACACTGATGAAAATATTGTGAAATGCTTAGATGCATTGTCATAGTAAGACATGAAAAGATCTTCAGAGAAGTTCTTCAGGGAACAGATCTGTAACTGCAGTTGAAGAAAGAGCTTGACAAAGACATACAACATCTCATCCCAGGGTGGGTGAATAGTTGACTTTTTTTTTTAACTCATTGTCAGCAGTAATGAGAAATCTTGCTTTAGGTTGCCTTGAGTAGACTTATTTTTCCCTTTTAGTTTTCTTAGTTTTAATCAAGTAAAAATTTTTGTTTTGAAATTCTCAAACTCACATCTCACTTCATCTCTCAGAGATTTTCCATCCCCTAAACAAAGCCCTTTTAAAGACAAGTATGTATACACAACTTCAGCAAATTTCAAAATTAATTTTGTGTTGAAATAAGAAATCTAAATGTTTCTTTCAGAAATTATCAAAACAAACCTTTGCCCAGGAGTGGAGCATGCGAGGGGAGGGCAGGGATGTCACCACCCAGCACAGATTTCCAAACACTCTCAATTAACTCAAAAATTACTTTTCCCAGGAAAAAACCCATTTGTTCCCATACATCTGACCTCTGTCGGTGAGCAGGGGGAACCCAGGCCTGATCCTGTTTTTCTTTGGGAGAGAGCCCTGTGCTGGACCTTTCATCAAACCATCACAGAGATGGTTTTTACTGCCTGTCCTGTAATGCTTACAGACAGTCATAAAAACGGAATTGTAATTCTTGCAATTACATTTTAGAAGTCGTTTTAATGAATATTAAACAGCTTTAAACATCAAAGTATTGACTGAAGTGGAAAAATGGTATCTTTACTAGCAGCCCTTTCCCCTTGCTCAAAGAAGATGCAGGGAGGAAGGGAGAGCATGAGTTTTATCAGGGATGTCAGGAACAATTTATAGGAGCTCAGTGACCTGCACTTTGAACTGGGCTCTCCACCTACACTCTGTATCATCCTATAAAAAGATAGGCTGTTATCTCCTTTGCTGCAGCCAGTCATCCCAACAGGAAGGGCAGGCTGCCTGCAATGCCTGAGGAAACACTCGGACTATTAAAGGCAGACAAAGGTCCTCCTTTTTATTTTTTACTTTATGTGCACTGTTTGCTGCACAGGGTTTCTTTACAGTATCTCAAGAACAGCAATTTGGGCCTTTTGAAAGTCAGCTCTGGCCATAAAAGCTATCCAGGAGAAAATGTGAACAGGATTGTCAGCACTGATGCTGTGATTCATTCTGGACTTTGTGGATGGGAGCAGAAAGAAGCCAGAGCTAAGTCTCCCCAGCTGTATCCTGCCTGAGCCTGGGGGATGCCCAGAGAAACGCTGCCTCTCCAGCTGCTGAGCCAGCCCGGCAGCAACTCCTTCCCTCAGCTCTCTCAGATATGCAATCCATCCTGTGGCTCCTGGAGGAAATGTGGGGATCCTGCAGGAGGACTGACCCCTCGTGTCTCTAAGCCTTTCTAAGCCATGTGCACACTGGCAATCAGTGACAGGGTCAGCTGGCAGCACGTCACCAGCGTGGCTAAACCGTGACACACCCCTGTGAGATCAAGGCTCCTTCTGCACATGATTATTATTTATGTATGGCATGTGATAAAAATTTACAGTATCGCAGGGAGGCTAAGGCTGAGACCAGGATAGGAACTGTAAAAAGATTTTATCACTGAGAATAGTCAGTTTTGCATAAGGAACAGTTTTATATGAGAAAATACCAGTACAAGAGCGTTTCTCAGAAGTATGCTGAGATTTGCAAATTTTCTAGCAGGGAAAATTACCAAAATCTTTGATTTCAGCAAAGCCAAAGTGCTTTATTTCAACTGTCTTATGGACAAGAAGAGAGCGGGAAGAAGCGAATCAGTCTTAAACAACTTGATGCCACAGAAACAGACCTGACAAGGTCACCTCTCAATTTCCTGAACACATTCTTCCCATTTTTCTTTTTTTTTCATTGAAAATTTAGCCATTTCAGTTTTTGCTTTGAGTAGTGAGGAGAAGCCTGGCTCCACGGTGCTCCCAGTGGGAGACTGGTCAGAGCCCTTGACAAGTTTCATCTGCAATGCCCTTATGTGAGTGAGACTGACTGCAGGGAGCAAATCAAATCATTTCATCCACTCAAGCCCAGCCTTTCCACCCGGACCAGTCCCAGCCTCTCTCCAGGGACTGATGGCAACCTTCAGATGAAGAAACCGTGCCAGGTGAGCTCAGCAAGCAGGCTGCACCTCTCTGAGAGTGATGGCAGGGGGTGAAGCACTGGCCATGGGCTGGATGCCCTAAACTTCACATGTGCTCTCACCAATATCTCTGCCTACAGTAAATGTATGTTTGGCTCAAGGATGAAATCATTCAGCATGTTTCATATGGTTTCTGCTGTTTAGTTCCCCAGTCCCACTATAAAATCCATGATAAAAGGACATAAATAACCAAGCTGGAAACAGCTTCTCTAGGAATCATCCAAAATATTTCTGAGCCATAAATATTCTGTCACTGCTGATTTAATTTCTAGTACTCAGGAAAATGCAATTACAAGAGACGAATGGTGATGAATGCTGAAGGGTATGTTTTTGACAATGGGTGACAGGACTGGTTCTCTGTGAGCTGGAGTCAGAGGAATGCCAATAGCCATCCATGTTTTAGCACTGCTGGCTTTTGAAATGCCTCACTTGCACTGAATCCCCTACAAGACATAAATTTATGCAACTGTTTTACTCAGTCATTGCATTGCCCATTTGAAAGGGTGCATGTTAGAAGCCCAGATGCTGGGACAACATTTATAAAGAAACTTGTCAATTAAATTGGTAAGAATAAAAGTAGGCAGGGTAGCTCTGGTTCACAAAAGCACCCAAGAGGGGTTTCCTTTGAACTCAGCACATCCTTAAATACCACACTGAATGAAGACAACCATCTCACACTCCTGAACAGCTCACAGGACCCAGACTGTCATTTACTTGCCCCAGCTGAGAGAAACTGCTGACCCTGAGGGATCCAACACTATCCTCCTTCCTGGGGCTCAGCTCCAGTGACAGGAATGCTGTCATCCTTCATAGTGAAGGATGTTGAGCAAGAGCTTGAGGGCTTTGCTGAAGCCATTGCTGTGGCACAGCACCCTCACTGCCCACCTTCTGCATGGACCATTCCGTTTGCATGACACCATCTTTTGGTTTGTAGATCAGCAAAACAAGTCTGTAACGAAAATATGAAAGGATGACTGCTGACATTTCAAAGTGAGTCTTTAAGCTAAAAAGCTTTCTCTTAGCATTTCTCCCTGGGAGGTATCTCACTGATTATTTACCATGTCATTTCTTTGCTGTCAGGTAACTTCCACTGTGTGTTTAGGCCATGCAAAACACCTTGCTATGCTGAACATAATCCCAGGGCTCTAAGTTTGCCCAGACACTGCATTCCTCACTTCACCTGTGTAGCTCCCTGAGAACTTCCTGCACAGTGAATGCTCCTTCATGGTGCATGGCACTGATAAAATCCCTCTTTCCCACAACACCTGGCTGCTGTGTGGTAGCTGCGGGGTAACATCAGGCACTTTGGTTAAAGACTCATCCCAGAACTGATCCATCTCCCCTTAGGGGACAACGCTGCTAATTATTGAGCAAATAACCAGACTCTGCTCTTTTATGTTCCTGAGTGCTGAAACACAATACAAATCCTTTACGGGGTCTGATCTAAAACCAATCTGATTTTGTGGGCTGTGAATCAGGCTCATTGCAAGTAACTCCTCATGCACCTTCAATAAGACAACTTCATGAAAGGCAGGTAACCACAGGGAGAGCCTTCCTGCACAGCTTCAGAGAGTTGGGAACACAGAGAGCAAACCTCCTTGTGGAGATTTCAAGTCTTATGGGTGTCTTCTCTCCTTGGGCTGAGCCAGTGCCATGGCTTGCCCCTGGCAGAGGATCTGCCTGATGTACTGCCAGGAGGGACAAGGGCTGCTCTTGGAGAATGTGACTTTTGGCTGTCTTTTTTTGAGTGGCGACCACCCAGAGGATGATCCTTCATCTGGCTTGCTAATTCCAGTTTCTGGTGGGAAAGAGGCTGAGAAACCAGAGCTGTGTGAGAGCCAAGGAGCTTGTGAGGGGGCTTGAAGTGGGAGAGTGCTGGGAAGCATAGTGTTCCTGTCCAGCTTTAGGCAGAGGAGCTGGCTGAGATCACAGCCCCAGGGCCACTCCAGGGGGATGGAGCCCATGCTGTGGTCTCTTGGGAGGACTCACACCACAGATGTCCTCACTATGCAGCAGAGATTGGACCTGCTACCTTGGGCTGTGCTGCAACATCTTACAGCAAGAACCCATAAACCCTGTTTTCTTCAGCCTTCACTGATGGCCCTCGGGCTGGTCCACAACAGAAACCCCAGGGAGGCCAGAGGACCCCAGGAAACTTAGGGGAAAATGTTCTGCCGGGACCCCACACACTCTGTTTTCCCCTAGATTAATTCAATCTGCCTCAGCTTCCAGCCAAATCAAGACATGGGCTCATCTTGCTAAATATAGCTCTGGAGTAATTTCCTGCACATTGGGACCGAGTCACTTGGCAACTGGCAGATCCTGCGTAGCACAAACACGGGGCAGCGGCGGACGCCTGTGGCTGCCCAGAAACCATTAGCGGCAAGGTCAGCAGCCTCCGACCTGATTGTGTAACCCCGGGCATTACCATTCCTCCGTTTGTTTTCTCTTCCTCTCAGGAGGACCGTGGAAACTTTAGGAACAGGGTAAGGGCATCCAGCACGGCTTGCCTGCCATTTCCCAGCAATCTTCTTAATCCCACTCCATTCTGTAACACTGCTCCTTTCCCAAGCCCCTCCTCCAAGGAGAGATGGAGGTGTCCCTTGAACTTAGAACACATCGCCTTAAAGTATCATCTTAAAGTCTTAGTGTAATGTCTTTACATTGCTTGCCATTCCCCAGTAACTTATTCCATATGCTTAAGTGCTCCTTGAGCATAATATGCCTGCCTTATTCCCATCTAGCTTCCCAGGGTTTTCAGACTATCCCCCAATTTCTGAACCCCTTGCCAATGTGATTCATCTGCCCTTCAGGAATTTCTAAGTCCTCTGAAGTAATAAAGATAAAGCCAAAAGACGAATCAGACCCTACATCTGTCTAGTTAACTATTCTGTCTTCCAAGCTGACTGAAAAGGAAAGAGTATAAGAGAAAAGGTCACATGGAAAATGGTCACTTTTCATGGCATGTCCTCCTGGTGTCTGGAAATCATCACTTCAAGGACTGTCTGGAGGTCACACCAGGACCAGGAGCCACTCACGGACTTACCTTCCACAAATGTGTCTACTCCCCTCTCAAATCCATCTGTACTCTTGGCTTTCACAATATCCTGTAGCAATGAGCTATTTAATTACGTGGTATGTGCCACAGCTCTGCAGTCCCTCCTCACTAGGTGAGATTAACATCCTTTAAGCACTCCTCTAGGAGACTGTCTATCACCTCATTATCCCAGAAAGCTGCTTCCAAAAGCAATAACGTTTCCCTGTGGTCCAGCGGCCCCCAGTCTGAACAATGTTCCTGATGAGGACAGAACAAGAGCCAGACACCTTAAAAGCATCACCCAGGGATACTGCAGCACCTCAGCAGTCAGCCATGTCCCCTGCTCTGTGCCTGGCTCCTGTGATGCCAGCAATTCCACAGAAATGCTGTGAACAGTAAGCAATTCCAGCATCCTCCTCAGAGTAACAGAGTATTAACCTTGACGAGTCAGAGATGAATTTATGTACTGAAGGACAACTGTTGACAAAACTGGATATTCTTGTTATCCATGGAAATATCTCAGGTTTGGGGGTTGTTTATTTTTAATTTCTGCTAGCTTCCTGATCTCAAGGCACCTTGAAGCAATGAGCTTCCCTTTTTAATTATGTACCCTGTGAAGAAGTACTCTTTTATCAGCATTTCTTTCATCACCTTTCTATTTTAATCAGATGTCCCCTTCTCCTTTCATTATGAGGCAGAGCAAATACAAGTTTCTGATCTCCAAACAATGTATTTTCTTCTACTTGCTCATTCCAGCTCTTACAGTTTACCCTAGGAGGTCAGCAGCCATTTCTGTTCTGCAGCTTTGCCCTGGGCTGTTTCAACAATAATTTCCAGATTCATTTCCTGAGGACCGTTGCTTTTAGCCCACATTTCCTATGCTGGCTCCACCATAGCCTAAGCCCTGCTGCCATTACTCTGCATGTTTGCCACCTGCAGCTTCACTTATCTCAGTGATCTGAGACCTTGAACTTGGTCACACTGACCATAGGCTCTGTCTCCACTTGGAGATGCAGATGGGCTTTTGTTCCATTCACAGATAATCCCATGAATATTATGCACAGGACCAGGAGGGATCCAGAGGTGCAATACAGCATAAATCCACATTTACTGATTTTCCACCATGGGCATGTCAGGTCTACCCACTCTCACCAGAATCCTGAGCTGGGGAACTCTACATGTGGGATCACCCATTCTTCTGATTTATCACTGCAACTGCCAAGGGACCTTAACTCAGTCACATTAATCAAACTGACTTGTACCAACTCAAATTGTATCAAATGATTTCAAACTAAACCTCTGTTCTTCATTAAGGCCACTAATTTACACCATTAAGAGTTGTTATGCCTAAACAGTGATGGATGAGCTTCAGGAAGCACTGGAAGGTGGTTTGGAGGAAACATTCACATCTTCAGGTGCCGATTTCAGATGCAACAACAATCCTGCTGGGATTCAGGTCATATCTAGGGACATATGAAACCATCACACTTTGCACAGTTTCCAGCTGGAGACATTAACTCATTCCAGGCCAAATGCAGGTCAAGCTCATTCCAGCATTCACGCATCCAAATGGACACAGGTTTGCTGAGAGGTTCATGGGACCCTGAGAAACACCACCTGAATTCATGTTTGCAAGACAGGATTTCCTTGCTGGAATGCACCTAAAATACCTCTATTATTGTGAAATGAGAAGTGATTGTCTCCTAATTTCCTGACCAAGCAGATTTTTCTTTTCCTACAGTTGTCTCTTGTCTAATTTTGGACTGGAAAGCCCTCTTTGTGCAACATAAGCACCTTTCCAGTAGAAGTAAATCAAGGCTACATCTCTCTCCCACCACGTGTCAAATAAAGTCCAGGGAAGCTGGTGTTTGTACTTCTCAAAGTCCACGTTTTTCTCATTAGTTTCACAGAACTTGAGTAACAAACTCCTCTAGTAGCTTTAAAAAAAATCACATCCCACTTATCTATCAAAAAATCTTGTGATCCGTAAATTACACATTAAATTAAATGGAACAAACATGGATGAGCCAAGAAGGAGCTAGGCAATGTATTTTCACTAAAGTATTTCAGTGAAAAAGGGCATTTCTCACCAAAAACTCATACTTGTAAAAAAGTTACTGTGACAATTAATATCAGTAATGAAAAACAAATCTTCTACAAAAGAGGTTCAGCTTTAATACTTGGAAATCAAACTATTTTAAAAGAAAAGAAAGTAGAATATCCTTTTTAACTGAAAACTAATAGAATTTAAATAGCAACACTTTAGGATAAATAAAAATTAGGCAGTATCTTCCACAAGAGGTAAATGAGCATTTTCTGGTTGTCTTCCACCAAATGTCTGTTACTTCCACCAAAGAAAGCATCAGTTTGGCACTTCAAGACTAAGAGAAGTTCTCCCTTCTGCTTCTCTCTGATTGCTTCTTGACATGCACAAGATACATTTTCTCAAGTGCTGTATAATAATTGGGGCTTTTTCCACAAAATTTCCCAAAAATTTCACCCCTTCAACAGATTATGATGCTGTATTAAGATACTTTGAGATTTTAATTGATGATAAATATCTGAAACTCCTTAATCTAAAACCAGACTGTTTGCCATCTTCCCCTATGAGATGATGAGTTCAGTTCCCTGAGCATCTCTGTCTGATCTCAGGGAGTTGCACTGCTGCAACGACACACTGCTGGTTTTTTACTGTACATAACTACAATGTGTGAGTTACCACGAGTAAAAACACAGCTCATTATGCAGGGAAAATGCAGTAAAAAATACTGTCATACCACTTTTAGGGTGAGAAACTAGGAAGGGCCTGAGAAGATTGAGTTTGCAACCCCACCCTCAAACACTTGGAAAGAGTTCAGATACTACAAAGATTGGGCCAGACAGACTTTCCTTCGATATTTCAATAAACAAAATTCCCAAGCCAAATCCCTGGTCTTAAACAAATGAGAAGAGAATAAAACTTCCCCTTCAGTGTTTTGGTGGAACATTGTTTTTCAATGAACACTGTGTTTCAGTGAATGGCAAAACTCCTCAGTAACCTTGGAGGGATTCCTCTCCAGATACACAGCCCAGACCAGACCTCAGGCTTGGCTTGAAACTACTCCTTATACTCCTCCTGCTGGAAGGGGTTTGGGAGTTGGACTACTACTAATGCAGGACCAGGAGGTCTGAGGAGCTTGAGGATGTGAAGAACACTATGAGCAGAAAAGGACTCTGGAAAGGTACTCCCAAACAGTTCTGGGGTGCTATAAAACTTCCCATAAGAATTGAACAAAGATTATTCACAGGCTTTTCTGCTGAATTCCTCTTTGTTGCTTAAGTCACTGTGAAAATACCAGGCACTCTTTTCCACCTGCAGCAGTACTGCAAACCTCTTCCTCTATGGCTCTTGGTAAGCTCACTCTTCAGGAACTTCTGCCACTGCTGTATAGTGTTTATTTAGCAGTTTGAGAGAGGGGATTTCAAGAAACTGCAGAAAAAAAAAAAAAAAAAAAGGGCAAGGCAAGGCAATAGCTGCAAATTTTACACTGGCAACAAAGTCATGATGGCAGAGCAGGTGAACATCTTTCTCACAAATAATGTCACAAGAGAGGCTATGGATCTGAGAGCTGGTCCTTCAGGATTCCTCTGGGATGCCTAAAATAAATGCCCAGTTTGTGGAACTGCTGGTCCAAGTCCCCCCGTGCAGGAATTACGTGACAGCCCGTCGATCCAGCCTGAATGACTGGCAGAGACCCATCGGAGGCAGCAGAAGTCAATTAAGTCTCTGCTTACACACAGCCTTTCCGAGCCAAGCTAAATTTTTATAACCCCAAACGTTCTGTTTCAAATTCTAAACTCACACTTTCACATCCCTTCCAGTAGAAAATATGTGAATTAAACACATGTGTAAGAGTCAGACAGACACACTCAGAGCACCTTAGGAGACCCTGACAGTAATAGAGGTGGAAAAGGGGGGTTCATTTTTGGGCAGGGGGAGGAAGCATATTTTGTTTTCTACATGAGGAAGCAGCACTTGGTGTGATGGGCCATGAAAGCCCAGTTGGACAGGAAGAAGTCACTGCCCTTTAAAACAGAGGTGAAATCAATGCAAGGGCTCCTCATATCCCCAGGAGCTGAGCAGGGGTGGTGACTGTCCCATCACAGCTCTCCAGGGCCACATCCTTCGAACGTGCTGCCTTCGCTCACGCTTCACCTTTTCTAGGCATTGCTTCCCACTGCATCCAATAATTACTTGTGGCTGGCCCCAGCACAGAAATGGGGGTATCCACCTGGTAACTGCTACCCTCTGAGAAGTTCAGGCTCCAGGCTGTTTTCCATAAGCAGGCAAATGTTCAAACACTTATCCAAAAATACAGGTACAATCTGGCAGTACAGCTCACAGGAAACATCCCTCATGTGGGAGTTTCAGCATGTGCTGTTTCTAGAGGTGCCAGAAATACTAGGGGCGGAGGGAGGGCTTTTCTAATAGTATTTGGAATATTTCTCACATCATTATGAGTGTAGCTGGGAGAATAAATTATAATGAATCGTTATATTTTAATTAATTTCCCTGTTTATTCTTTGGGTGACTAACACACTCCCTCAACTGCCTTACAAGTATTTAAAATTTCTTCCCTAGTAAGGAGGGCCAGGAATAATGAGGGGGGAGGCTTGATTACATGTGATTCTGGGGTTCATTTTGTCTTTGAGAGTGGAGATTTTCTGATGGGTACTTCTTATGACTTATGTACTGTGATTCTGCACTGTGATGTTTGTCACATTATGGCTCAAATTCCAACACCAACAGGTGCCACTTCAAATCTGGAATTGGTTATCCACAAGCATCTTTTAGCTGTCACAAACTTTGCTGTTTTCACAAAGAGACTTGCTGGTGATCAGAGTGAACCCAAAAGTGGTTCACACATTCAGAAGAGTTCATCTTCAACTCTAACAAGAGGGCACACATGATTTAAAGTCTCACAAAAACAATGCATAAAAGAAAAAATATTTCCTCATGGATGTGGTTTATTTTGCGGCATGTGTTTATGAAGGAGGCAGTTTCACACCAAGAAACGGACACAAAGACATCTGCGGCCAATTCTTCCTTCATGGAACTCGGAGAAAACAAGTATTTTTCAGTAAGCTGAAATATCTGCCCCGTATCTCTGTGATATAAGGACAAATCCTTTATGGGTGAGGGGTCCAAGGCCTCTAATTACAAGCTGTTTTCCTTAAAAAAAATCAGCTCTGTCCATCTGTTGCCATCAGAGCTTGGCTCTGCTTTCTGCTCCGAGAGAACAGACTCTGCCTTGCTGAAGCCTTCTGAATGTTTCTCTGGGGTGGTGACAAGCCTTTGTGCTGTTTCCTCAGAAGAGAACCATGATACTTGAACCAGATGTCATCACTTGAAGCCCACATGAGTTGTAGGACTTCCTCTCTGAGTTAAGTGGAAGATATATTCTTTAGCAAAGTCTTTTATCTGCCTGAATGCAATTCAGCCAGCCTGAGTTTCTTCTAAATGCCTTCCATCTGCTTTTGATTTGACTCAAGCAGGCTTTCAAGGTAGATACATTCCTCTGTTTTGTTTAATTACTTCATCATAGGGATACCTTGCTGGGCCAGGTTTTCTCTCTGCCTGCTCTTCATTTCAGATACAAGCTGAGTACCCACTTTTCTGAGTTTCATTACTCTTGGGTAGTCTCCACTCCTCTAGCTCTGTTCCACAGATGCTGATGTGCAGTGCATACCTTGTCTCTGTAAAGCTGACTCCTGTAAAGACAGCATTTCAGCAAGATACAAAGAACAATGTGGAGGCACCACATTCTGCCAGAAGGTAATTATTTCTGAGTCTGCACACACTGTAGGAGAGGACTGTGGTTTTTTGGTTTTTTCCTAACCTGTGGAATTGACAAGTATACCACAACAGCAGTGCCTCTAAATCCAGTATCCTGTCACCAGCACTATCAGCTGTTTCAGAGGAAAAAGCAGGGATTTCTGTAGTGCTCAGCTAACAGAGTATAGTCTGAATCAAAACTATAATTCTCCAACAGTTCACTGACTGCCATGCTCCAAACCCAGGTCAGAGGTGTGATGCCACAAAAGCCAGAGGTCATCTTGATCAGATAGGAGATAGAGTTTTTTCGCAAAAATATTTTAAATCCAAGTTTGATGCCCTGGTGTCATCTTTAAATTCCTATCCCAGCACTGTGGATTTAAATGTTTTCCATGAAGTAGGACAATCTTTTTGTTCAAGTTCTCTGCACATTTCCCAAAAGCAAACAAATCCATCCTCCTTTTCCATCATTATCAGTCCTACCTATGAGAGTTTGCTGTGCTGCGTATTCAGCTCAATTTCTCACGTTTTCACTCACTAAATGTGATTTTTCCAGCTGGTATAAATGGAAAACACACTGGAACCCTTGGATTTGTGCCCACATGTATTAGTGTTTTGGATTTTTTTAATTTGGGAGGAAAACTTGATGAGACCTTGACATCATAAAGGGTGCACTGTGTGAAAGAGTTTCTCGAAACAAAGTTTTTCCAGGAAAATTCATGAGATCACTTGATGTGGAAGAAAAAGGATCTTGTGGTCAAGAGATATCCTACAGAATAAAAAGGGTCCTGTGAGGCTGAGGCACAAGAGAGATGGAGAACAGTTGTCACAGATGAAGAGTGATTGTTAAAGAAAAATGTGCCTTTACCATAGGTGTTTACGGGCAACATCTGCTCATAAACATCTGAAGAGAAGAGCTAGCCAAAAAAAGTGCCCCAAAGTCAAAGATTATCACTAAACAATACAGGCATCAGAAATCCAGCCTGTCAAGGGGGACTAGGAAAAAACCAAACCAGTCTTTTAATCAACGTTTTCTTCCCCCTGCCACAAAATGTAAGTGAATCTATTTAGTTAGAAAAACATGGCTTATTGCAATCTAAGTAATTTTTATTTCTTTATATACCACAAGATGTAAACTAATCTAGTTAAGGAAACATGGTTTCACTGCATTCTGATTAACAGCCCCTGCTTCTCTACACACTGATATGATTTGTGCTGCTTTTACCACTTTCTCTGCAGGCCTAATGAGTTTCACAACGCCTTGAAAACTCTTGGCCATTGCCTTCTGGAGACCACTTGGATTTCAGAGCATATGTTGGGGGTGGCATGAAAAACCCTCAATGCACTGCAGTGGAAAAACAATTTGTAACAACATTTCCTGAAGCAATAGGTTCCAACCCATTGAAAGTCTATTTACCATATGCTTGAAAGACTCCAGGAACAACAGAAAGTCGTGCATGGATGCCTCTGTGCAAACACAAGGCAAGTAAAAATAGATCCTTCTGACCACCATCCAGCTGCACTTGAGGAAGCCATTTTTAGCTTCTCTGAGTACCTCAGCACTCCTCAATGCTCATCATTCTATACCTAGGAAACACTTGCTCTTGCCCCATGGAAAGCTAGTGGAAAATATGAGGGGTAGTTCCTGTCTGATTTCCGTGGGGCTCGCAGGCACATTCACCACAGAGGAACTGCTCCTGAGAGCACAGGGCAGCTGGGTAAAGTCTGCCTGGAGAACAGACACACAGGAACATGCAAACACACTGCAGTGCCACATGCCAGGAGGGTAAACATCCCCACCCAAAAACCTCCCACATCTCTGCAAGTGTCTGGCTGCCCTGGTTGGGTTCCCCTGGCTGGGGCAATCTCACGGGTACTGAGTGCAATACGTATTTTCCGTACACAGACCCAAATGTGTGCTTGATTTCTGCAAGTTTGTCTCCAGACGAAGGGCAAGGCTCACCCCCAAAAGCTCACATTTTGTTGTCATTTGTAAGACAGCAAACTCAAGCAAGTTTCCCAAAACCAAAACTGTCCAACAGAGAGTTGTGGCCAATGTCTGCATGGCAGCTGACCACTAACGTTTACCAACACCTCACATATCTGGTCAGACAGCTTTGTTTTGCAAATATTGACCTTAGAGGTCACAGCTTAAAGAGGTCAGAACTTCTGTTTGGTTAGGATGAGTATTAGGGAGCATTTAATCTTTTTTGGTTTGGAAAGTGCACTAAAAACATGAAGGAAAGGGCTCATGAAAAGATTTACTATTGGGCTAATTCTGCTCTCCTGGAAATTACTGATAAAACTGCCAGCACTGTTTAATAAGTTGTGTTTGGGTTTTGTTTTTTGTTGTTTTTTCTACGCTAACACAAGGTGCTTCAGTCATATTTTTTAGAATATTTCTCCATCAAGTACCCAGGAGTAAAGGCAAAGGAAGAGAGCTAACCACTGCCTAGAAAGGAGTTACAGAGAAGACAGAACTGAGCTCTTTTCAGAGGTCCTGGAAAAAAACTGGCAAATGGCAATGGACACAAAAATTGACAACAGGTAGTGGACACAAAGAGCACAGAATAGGTTGAAACTGGGTATCATGAAACAAAACTGTTCAGAGGGAGAGTGGTCCAGCACTGAAGCCAGGACCCAGAGAGGTCCTGTCAATTATCTTCTTGCAGATTTCCAAACTTCAACTGGACCAGCTGGGAGCAACCAGACCTGACTTTGAGGACTTTTCAGAGGAAAAGCAAATCAAAACACAGTTGCACTCTGCACCATTACTTTCAAAGTATATGTCCAAGATTCTCATATTTATGTGTATTTCAGTACCTTGTCCCAGTGAAGAGTTTTCACTTACTCAGAAAACTCTTTCAATGTTTTAAAAGTAAATATTGCCAAACTCGAAGACTTCACAGGATATGGACCAAGTGGTTCTAGATACCATGGTCAAATGCAGGTCACATCACCATGACTCCAAGGTCTTTCCATCTGATGCCTGCTCGAGGAATTCCAGGAAATAATCTGGTGTGCATACACATTTTACCAGTTAGCATTTGTGCCTGAAATGTTTTTGAACAAAATTCAGTATTAGGAAAAGTTTCCTCATGGAAAAGGTGATCAGGCATTGAACAGGCTGCCAAGGGAAGTGGTGGAGCCACCATCCCTGGAGGTATTTAAAGGACATGTAAATGTGGCATTCAGGGGCAGGTTTTGTGGTGGACTTGGCAGTGCTGGATTAATGGCTGGACTCAATCTTAGAGGTCTTTTCAAGCCTGAATGATTCTGTGATTCTGCTTGATGAAAAGTGGGGGGCATGTCAAAAATTAACACTTCATGGTATTAAAGTATTTTCTTTTTATCAGTATTGTTCAATCCATCAAAAAAGGGACTGAAACCAAAATATTTATTCTAAAGAAAAAGGCAGGAGGAGGGTACAGAATAGAAACCAGTATATGCAATATAATATGTATGCACGGAACAGATACAACATATTTTTTACTTCTTAATAAATAAAACTGTACTTTTCCAGGAGTATAAATACTTTTATTTTAGTTTTCTCTGAAAAAAAATAGTCATGTTCTTGGCCCAGTTCTCCCTAACGGAAAGGCTGAGGGAAGAGATACATGGGCAAAGAAAGGCTTCTTTTCAGAGGTGACCTTCCAGGTAAGAACTGAAGCTTCTTATAACGTTGCCAATGAGTTGCTTGACCCATGAATAAGGAATGAGAGAACACGAATGTCTAAGGCTGCCTGGTGAGTTAGCACCTCTGGACAGTTTGAATTCCCCATAAATATAAAGGTTAGGGCAGTTTTTGAAAGAAAGTGCAGTAGCATTTACTTGCATGTACCCAAATGAATGGAGAATCACTGGACTCAAACACAAATCTCTGGTTCATCACACGCAGCCCCTCACAGCCAATGTGTAACAACATTTATTCAGAAAGGTCCACCAAACTTGACTCCACATAACTCGACACACCACAAGCCACAGAACACTTCCACATAATCTGTAACAACTTAGAATCTCTAATTTGAAAAACCAAAAGCCACAAAAAAATTACAATGCACTACAGGCAAAAAGAAGAAACCCTGATCCCCTCAAGAGCAGGTAATTTGTTAGGTGATAATGCCTACTGGTCAGAGAAGAGTGGCCCATACCCAATGCTGCTTAGCAAACACAAAAAATGAAGGAAAAGAAGGCCTGCTGTCACTCCTAAGAATTTTTCCCTAAGTCAAACACTGGTTTTACCCTGAGTGCATGAGTGAGAGACAGCCACAAAGCACCTGAAAATTTTAATACCCCAAAGGGAGCAATGGATGGGGTCACATCTATTCTCTTCTCTCCAGGGAATCAAGAGAAAAAGAACAAACAAAAACCATTTAAATTTAGAAGGGAATAATAATCAACAAATTAATAAAATGCTGCCCTTTCTATGCAGCTAATAGAACCAAAGCACATCAGACGAGGCCAAGTGATGATGATGAGACCCACACGCCCTCCCCATTCTGGTAGAGCCAGGGAGCACTTCCCTTCGCAAGGAGCTGCCCAGCACTCCTACCTGAATTTGCGGTTTCTCAGGTGGTGACTACAATGAGAAATGAATACATAATCAGACTAGTTTCTGAAAAAGGAAGAAGAAAGGTGTGGGAACCTAAAAGCCTAAGGTGTTTTACTTGTCTTCAAGTAGGTTCTTGCTCCTCCGCTGACAGTAGTGAAGAAAAAAGTGGGTGTAATCTCTGTTGCTAAGGGCAAAGTCATGTACAGTCAAGGTGCATAAATGTTGAAAGCTTTGGTTTGGATCAGCACTCAGGAGTTGCAGAGCTTATCTACATCTCAGCTTATCTGGAGCACTTCGATCAGCAGCACTGAGTCAGGAATCATGCCACGTCTTTGGGCTCTTCCCAGGAGGTTCCCAGCACTGACTCTCACCATCCTGGTGCAGTTAGGGATGTCAAGAGATGGGTCACTCTGAGAGCATCCCAAGGCTACGGCATCTCCATCCCTGTGTGAAACAAGAAGGTAGCCTGTCTGGCAGAACCAGACTTTTATATAGGTTGGAGAGTGAAGGGGATTTTCATCAAATCCAAAAGCAGATTCTGTTCAAGTTTGGGCAGGAAATTCAGAAATGCTCAGATTTTTATCTAATTGATTTGCATGCCCCTGTTTATAAGGAGATTCCAGACGTGGAACCATAGAGACTGTTTATTATTGCTTGCACAACTGTCATTTTCAGACAGCTTAAATTCCACCCGAAGTTCCCGGGGGTGAAATTCACCTCCCATAGGATCGGCTGCCTAAAGCTTAGGCGCCGAGTCTGAACTGCCTGGCTAAGCTCCACTGAGAGCCAGTGGAGAGGGGCTGGCACCTCCAGGGAGTGATCCCTGCCCTGTATCTCAGACATCTTTGCTCGTGCAGATGAGTCACCCAGCAGAAGGGCCTGTCCCTCCCCAGCACTGCAGAGAGGAGCTGGGTGACTTGCCAAGACCAGCCCCACTGTCTGGAGCCCCAGACAAATGCACTGCTGCTCCCACCAAAGCAGGCAAACACTGTACTCCATCTCCCAATAAGCTGAGGGAAGAATGAGGTGGGAAGTGCTTTATCATAAAGACCTTTAGATGTCTAACTCCAAAGGGAACACAGGGCACCTAAGCAGCAATAAGAGGCTTAAATCAACTTGTGGATTTAGGCCTAAGTGACTTTCCCCAGGCTTTCACACTAATTTAAAACACTATTTTTCCAGTCATGCCTATGATTTTCCCCTGGCTGAGGTCCCCTTTGAAGATTCTCTCATGAATCCTTTACTGAAAACATCTCCAAACTCCTGGATAACCAGGAAAAAAGAAAAAAAGGGAAAAAAAAGTAAAGACAGAAACAGAAATTAGCATGAAGGAAAGTCTCCAGCAGCACTCACAAGGCATCCTGCTGCACAACGTTTTGCCAACAAAGCAAACAAAAGCTGTGAGGCCTTTTCTCAGCCCCAGGCTGGAGAAATGAACCATCACACCAACTTTTTGTGCACTGCCCTGAGTCTGTGAGTCCCACCAAGCGACCCCAAAAACCACCCCTGCCCTCCACACTGACCCCCTGCTGTGCCCCTTCCCATCATATCCCATTTAACTCAGCACAGTAGCCCCTAAAAATTGCTGGGCTCATTCTCATGTTCCTTGCTGAGAATGAAACATTTTTATTGACATGGAAAGATTGCGCCATGTGCATAATTGCTGCATACAACAAGATGGAAACCACAAGCAATAAAACACTCCATGGGCGATGACTCGTGTTTACAGTAAATAGGAACGATGCTGCCAGATGTCAGCAGCACCAAATCATCTGCTGCTATCCCAGGTCTCCAGAAGAAGGAAATAAAACCCCACCATGGATATTTTTATTTCTGGCGAGGGGATGACTGCTGGGTTGATTGCATCTCTGAGGCTCTGGGTAAGTGGCAGAGACAGGATCTTATTTTTTTTTTTCAAGAATTCTTGTACATTGTAGTGGGAAAACAGACTGTAATAGTTTTTTGAGTCTCAAAATTTAGAAATACCATGTTCCCTTGTCTAGATCTGCTAGTGTGATGAGCCTGTATTGAAGCCCAGGGGAGCAATTGAATGCAGAACATTTGTTCCATATGCCACCCCTCCCCCAGCCCACAAAACAGCTCCCAAAATCATACAGATTGAGCCTCTGGTGATAGACCAAATGTCACAATTGCCAGGCAAAGGAAGTAGGGGAGATCAAACGTGTCACTGTCATTGCTGAAACCAGGGTACATCTTCCTTCTAGCAAAGTCTTTCAAATAGTCTTTCCAAACACTCTGCTAAATCTCAAGAAAAAAGTGATGAGCTAAATTCCTGAGTAAAGCTCACCAGTTATGCAGAAGGCTGGACCAGAGAGTTCTTTGTGGATTATAAAACTATGTTTTTGTGCAGCTCCAGCCTCTCATTCAGGACCCACAGGATGGCTTTTAGGACTACTTTCCTGAAAAGAGTATAGGCCATTTTGAAGTGCTCCCTTTAGGATACCTCAGAAGTTCTGACCTGAAAGAAGTGCCAAGAATCAGCCTTAAAAATAAAAAAATAATTAAAAAAAAAAAAAATAAATCAGGACTTCTCTGAAAAGGATACAAGTTGTTTCTTACACCTGGAATGTCAGGTTTTGCTTCAAGTGTGTAAAGCTTGGGCATCCAATTCTTAGTCTCCTTGCTCCCAGCATGGAGAATAAATCCAAAATCCTACTTTTCACACTACAGTGCCACAGTCTAAAAAAGCACAACTGTTTCTGGGTATGTCCAGATGGAACCTGCCACCAGCTATGGTCTTGCACTTCCTTTATGCTCCCAATTGTCTAGAAATGATCCAGCTCCAGAACACATGCTGGTTGCAAGGGTAGATCTGGGTGTACCACACTGAAAGCCACCATGTGCTGCCTCGAGATCACAGAGGAGCCTCTACAGTGTCTGTTGGTGGATGCAGGCACAGGATCAGGACTGCTTGTCTTAAATGAGCAGCACCCAATTAAACCAGTTGGATGTGATCTTTAATGTCAGTATCAGAGATAGCTGCATTTGGACACCAGGCCATTAAGGGAAGATAAAGATATTGGAAATATCCCAGAAATGGGATGTCTGTAGACCATCATTTTTAACTAGACCGATAGCCCACTGACTGCAAAATCTCTGTCTGTCCATCACAGGGTTCAAACTGTCCTCTGAGCCTTCCCTGTCAACTCACATAACTCCTGGTAATGGTTTCTTGGCAGCTTCACCCTGGAAACTAATAGGCCAGCAAATTACACCGTCTTGGACTTATTTCAGAAATACAAGTACCTGATCTAATTCAATAATGCACGATGCTAACAGTCCTTCTTGCAGATGTGATTATCCTGGTAATGATGTATTGTGGAGACCACAATCTGGCATATGACCTCATCCTTATCTGCAGCTGCAAAGCACTACTGGATTCAAGGTTTAGGCTGCAAGTGGCCTCAATTCAAATATGTCCAGTGCTCTGAGGCTCTCTAAACCCACCCATAAGACGAGACACGACCTGTTGTCTGAGCCAAATTCTCACCTAGTGTAAGTAAGGAGGAAAAATGTACATTTCCAAATGGCTGGGGTTCTTTTTCTAATTTATTTTTCCTATCCACAGTACTGAAACCAAAATAGTTTCAAATCTGCTAGTCCCAGAAGACTGGCATGTTTCATTAGGAATTGTTGTCCGTGTAAGAATAATGTTGTCCTGTCAAATCTAAGTGTTTTACTTAGGTTGAATACACTGAGCACCACTTTTCTAACTCAAAATTCTCCTGAAATTTTCATTTCCCTGCATCTTCCACCTCCTTGGCAAGTATTCTGATTTCCTGTGCTTATTAAGAGAGTTACTTAGGAATACTGATATTCCCTATGCAAGGAAAAAAAAGAAAAAAAAAAGTTGTGAAGCTGAGCAGCATAAAGCACCCATAACTAGCCAAAATTTGTTTGGTGAGTAGAACACAGCACACTAGAAGAATCATGACCCTGATGCTCACAGCCAGAGATGAGCCTCTCAACTTTTTTGCTCTGCAGCTTTTTGTCAGCTCAAGGTCAGGTCTGTGTCCATTACACAACTCCTGCACACGTGTTCCCACTGCATGACCCCTGGATACCCTGTATAAATACCCCACATCCCATGGCTCAAAGCCTTGGCTTATTCCAGTACAGTAATCTGTTTTCCTGCTGCATTCTACACACCTAGAAACTTGTTTGTTTTCTGTTAGTTCACAAAGTGCAGATAAAAACATCCTCCCAGTTGTGGCTTTCTCTGCTCAGGTCCGAGAAGCACCTGTTCTGCATCACAAAAGCTTCTCATACCATTGGCAGCATTTCCCTTTTTGGAAATGGCTCTCCATAAAAAAACTACCCTGGTCTTGGTTGCATACTGACAGAAAACATGGATTTTTTTCCACTAAGCACAATATTTGCCTTGTATTATGCAGACCCTCTCTGACTGTCCTGTCTAACCGCGATTTTGGTACAATGGGGTTTTCTCCACGTCTGTGGCTTCAGGGTGACACTTCAGCACACTTAGGAGCTCCAAGCTGGTTACAGCAAAACCTCAGTCAACTCAGATCTCACATACCTACAGCACTCTGCTACTCTAAATGGGCTTGTGTTCCCCCAAGGTCAGCAAACAACACTGAGCATTCCCTCAACCAGCCCAGGCCTTGGCAGAGCAGCGTATTTATTGGTCCTAATCCCCACAGCTGGAGTTCACAGGGATGGCAGCACCCGAATTTACCTTTAGGAAATGAACATTTCTCCTTGACAGTCTGCTGCCTGTATTTTTCCACCTTAAAGGAAATTCTCCATGCCATCAGCTGCTCTCAACCTGCCTCGATCTGCCTGAGGTCCCCTGATGAAGCCACCCCACAGCTTCTAATGCCTGCAAAATCCAAACTTGCATCAGAAATGCAAATCTGAAATTCAATTCCCAAGAGAAAAGGTGGATCATCTCGTTCTCTCTTCAGAGAGAGACTGGCCAATCCTCTGGAAAATATGCTTCAGCCACCCAACCACCATGGGTTTCTCCACTGGAATAATAGACTGCCCTTCTCCATGACCTGTGATAAACAAGGGATTGGATTTGTTGATTAATAGTCCTTTGAGCTGAATGTAGAAACCTTCCCACACACAAAGACCTGTAACCAGAGCTCCTCACGCCTCCAAATATCTTTGCCAAGCCAGGAAAGTAGTAATTTTAATAGCAAAACCTTTCCTGAAAATTCCAGCTGATGTACATCTCATTCACCTGCATCCCCATCCCCACTTCCTTTTAGCAGTAATTAATACAGTCCTGAACACCAGTCAGTGCCACAGCAAGTGCTTTCTCCAACATTTTCTCCTATTTATCTCGATTTTCTTAATTCCTTATTCTTCTCTCCTCACTATATATTTTATGCCTGTTCATCCAGACATCCTCTTTTCCCTTCTTTCTGTCAAGATGAATGTGCATCTAAAGCCAAACCAGTCCAGTTTGGCCTTCCAACCGTTCAGCAAAAGCCATTTACTTGAGGGAAATACCTATGATAATGCAAGAACCAACTCCTTTAGTGCTTTGATTTCCTTGCCTAAGTGAACCACAGTAAGATTTTTTATACCCCTTCCTCAATCCATAATGGCATGTTTATTGCTCATAATGGGGAAGATAAATTGCCAGGACACACAGAGTTCTTCTGGGGGGTTTTTCAAGAATAAAAATACAAATCCTCACCTAAATTACAATTAAATGAACAACAGCACTCTCTGGCTGTATTTCCAGGGCACAGCATGCACCAAGGACATGCTGCATCCATGGCTGGGGTCCCTGGAACAGGCTCGGCCTGTGCACCAAATCAGCCCATTGTGGATGAGTCACTTTCTGCTTTGCGCCTGAGCTGAGCTTAAAAATCTACTCCAGTCATTCTTAACCAGAACAGCATCAGCCAAGAGAAGGCAGCCTGGACACTCACACTGGGACACGAAGCTGCATGTGTCCCATAGGGTCAGCCCAGACAGAAATAACTCTTACTTCTGAACACCAGAGCAGCTGGCTTTGAGGACAATTCAAGAGTGGGGCCTTGGGGAAGATGCCCCCAATTTAACAGTAGTAGCCTTCCCAAAATGTCTGTCCCCTGACGCAGTCTGTCAGCCAGAGGATCCTGCCTTTCTGTCCTCACACCAGCTCCCCAGGGAGGACCCATCCCTCCAGAGGGAGCCTGTCTGCACAAGATCCCAGTGAACAAGGGGACAGCCTGTTCTGGCCGTCACTGCGAGCCGGCAGGGAAGCGCGGAGTCACCGCCGAGCCTTGTGTCAATAAGCACCGGCAGAAAGTCCTCTCTGTTTCCCTTTAGCACAATAAACTGTGCTTCCCCCTTCCCTCAGCTCCTTCCTCTGCATCCAGACGTGCACCACAGGGATGGACCCCTGCTCCCTCTCATCACCTCCAATCCCTCCCCCTTTTTCCTGTTTCCACTCCTGAGGAAGTCTCTCTTATAGACAAGGGCGGGACGCAAGTAGCTTTGACTAATTTTGCACGGACTACAGATAATGGAATATGAAATTCCAGCAATATCCCAGAGGGCAAGCAAAGGACCCCTGCAACTGCTGAAGTGGAAGATGTTGTGAACCCTGTTTACAGACCCCAAATCTAGCTAAAGGAATGGGTGAGGGACAACACATTAACTCAGAAATCCTGGTTTCACATCTAGGAAAACATCTGATAAAAAAGGAGTGAAAATCAAACATCTTAAGTCTGCAAGTAAGGATTTGTATAGTACTAAAAAGAAATCTGGGTTTTAGACCAGGATGTGAAAAAGACATCACAGTCTTTCATCATTGAGGAAGTAGCTGTGAGAAGAGATTGTGGAGCTGTCCCTTTGGCTTCTTCTTCCTTGTCCTACACTCTAGATACAAAACTCCTTCTCTATTGGACTCTGAAGCTGGATGAAAGCTGAGGATGAAGTTTGCAAAGGCTGACGCTTGATCTCAAACCAAATGGAATTGGGATTTTCTTTTTTTGTGGCAAACAAAAAGCTTGTTAGCATGCAACAAACAGGAAAGTTCAAGGCTTTCCCTGCCCAAGTGACACAGTTGCTGTACTTTCACTGTTCTTGTGAGTACAAGGTTACCTCTTACACTGAGTCACAAATCCTTGCTCTCCATATGCTTTCTTCTGAAAGGGAAATAATGGGGTGAGAGAGGGACTTGATCCTTGGTCTTGAGATTCTTTACACAAACCTGCAGAGTTGTTTCTTTTCCCCAGTACATTGAGCATACTCAGACCCCTTTTTCTCTTTCCCAAATGAAAGGCACTTTGCAGTACGATGCTGACCTCCAGGCTGAGGAGCTGTGTCAGCACTGAAGAGGTGAACAGGGAATTCCTGCTGCTGTGGCCACATCCCAGCAAAGAGGGAGACCACAGCACCTGTGGCTTCCTGAGTAATCATTCCCTATGTGACTCTACTCCAGTACATGAGTGAGGCACCCCAGCAGTGCCTCAGCCTGCTCTGGTCAGGGCTGCTGGACTCAGGCTGGCTCCAGACAGACTCAGCTGGACCATGACCCTTCCTCCCCACCTCTGGGCTTGTCTGACCACACTGGCCCACAGGAGGTGACCCTGTGGTGGCCCTGGGAGCCAGGCAGCTCTGCCCACTGGGCATCTCTGTTGTTTGGTCACACAAAAAGCACTTGCTGCTAGTAAGACATGCCTTGATGGAGGGCTTTGGCAGATGGAGCTGCAACTTAACACTGTACTGAGGACAAGGGCCTTGCTCCCCACTACAAACCTGTGGGGCTCCTTAAAATGGTGGCCCCTGTGGAAGCTACAGCCTTTCCTAGTGATCCCAGACAACCTATTCTTAAGGGGAATTTTATATGCCTTTATACACTATATAAACCTTATACCTTTTATACAAGAGAATGTCTCCTGAATAAAATCATATTCTGTAGCTGACCTCAGGTGTCAGACAGCTTGAGATCAGAATGGATTAGTGAACTGAGGCTTCCACCTTCCTGTTTGGTGTCTTCCTTAAAGGATTTTTCAGTGAGCTACTGAAGCCTATAACAAAAACAGACTTGAAAGAATAAAAGATCTGAAGTTCCTTCCAAATTTCAACTGAATAATGAGCACAGGAATAGTTTAGTTCTCTAAATCCAAGGGAGATGTAAAGTGAAACCTGAAACTTCAAACATAGAAGCAAATGATACTGGACAATGGATATTTAACATTAACAAACTTTAACACTAACAAACTGAGAGGAGCATTTTGCCAGTAAAAATAGCATGACAAATATCTATGGAAAATAGAATGTATGTAAACCTTAAATATTAAATTAGATTTTAGGTAGGCTGTCCAAAACTTGCATATGCTTTCTGAAGTGCAACCTTTTGCCCACTGGATGTTTTATAACACTCTACAGTAAGAAATAAAAGGAGATATTTTGATTTGTGGAACAGTGTCTGGAACTAAAATCTCAAGTAACAGCCCTGATCATTTACAGTGCATTTTTTAAAAATCCATGGATCACAAAGCATTTTAATGTTCCTAACTAACACCACGTGCATCAACATAGAGTAGCAAAACTTGCCTCTGATGTAGGCAGTATTATTCCCATCAGACAGGTGAGTAAACAAAGTCACAAAGAATTAAGTGTTAGGGTCCGAAAGGAAGTCTGTGGCTGAGCTGGGAACAGAAGTTGTCCCTTGATACCATCCTCTTCCTTAACCACAGGGTAATCCTTCCCTGACCTATGCATGCAACAGTAGATCACAACCGGGATATTTTTTCCTATCCAAAACATGAGGGTTTTCAATTCATCCTCTGCTCCCACATCTGCCCATGATGGCAAGCTGAGCCATTCCTTCAACAAGCAACTGTCTTGTACCACATGGTTAAAGCCTGAGAAGGTGAAAAGGGAAACCAAGCACAACTGTCCCAAGGTTACATGGCCTATTCAGGGCAGAGAGCAGCTGGATTTCTTCCCTCAGAACAATGTTTCAGCCACTGGTTTGCACAGCAGCGACTGTCCCAAGACAGATAGATTTAGACAGTGCCTTGCTGCAACAGGAATCCTAATTTTCTATAGCAGTCTATGGCTCTGTAACATGCTAGGGAAAAATCCCAAATGTCTAATTCTAGTGAAGAAATGCCTTCCAGGCTTTCTGAAACCTTAGGAACAGCAGCATGAGATGTCCTTCAGCCTATATGTGACACCTCCTTTTAGATGCCACAGTTTCATCTCTGGAAAGTGCAAGGAGCATCTGCACTCCGATGCACATGGAAATGGAGCTCAAAGCCTTTGAGCACTGATTAAGTTCATAGTCAGTCTCTGTTTTTGCTGCAGATTACCCAGAATACAAACCCTTATTATTTTTGGCAGTTGCTATGCATGGTTGTGATCCACACATCACTTTTCAAACTTTGTATTTTTCTTTTCCAGCACTCCAACCTCCAAAGAAACTGGACCTATGATAAGAAAAAACTCTACATCAAATTTTCTGTCCTGCTTACCTGGCCAGAGGACAGCTTTTCAGTAGAAAGCCTCTCTGGAGCCTACCTGCTTCCTCTGAGCCTTTCCCAACCAGAGGCAGTGCAGCCTTGACAGCACCAGGAAGAGGATGCCAACACCAGGCTGCCGTGGTCAGAATGATGGATGGAGGCTTTTAGCCCTTCAGCACTGCCCTGCCTGCACCCAGCTGTACTACACAAGCTGATTCTCAAGCTGAGCCAAGTCATCACTGGCAGATAGAGGGTAGTGGATTTATAAGGATAAGTGATTTGATCCGCTACGACAAACCTTTATGTTCTTTGGCAAATCTTGTGAAAAGACTTCTTTTTAAAAAAAAAATCATAATAAATGCGGGTATTAAAAAACAAACCCCAGTAAATTGTATTTAGGAGCAATTCTCAGCTACGAAGCTCACTCATCCCTCAGATTACTGGGAGATTTAAGAAAGTGAAACAGTTGTTATCACTTGGTCTGTGGGATTTTGTTGGCTTTTGCAGGCTGATTGCTGTGTTTAAGGTAGAGCTGCTGTGTCAGACTCCCCATGGGCCAAGAACAATATACTCAGATTACTGATGTCCCAAATGTATCTTTTTTGAGGGATAGGATATTTCCACAAGTTTCAAAGACAGAAGAGGCATGGTACCCTGAAGAGCTTAGCAAATCTGGCAGGCACAGTACCACAGAGGCACTTGGATGGAAGTGATTTGAAGATGTGACCTCCTTGCCCACAGTCTCCCCACAGAGAGGGGATATAATTACCATCCACCACAATTCAGTGTCCCTCAATAAACAAAATATGGACGGGCTGAAATGACTTACCCTGGGTCAGTCAGCACACCAAGCACAATGATGAACCACTGCTGAAAAGCTGAAGCCCCAAACTAGCATTTGCTCCAGCTGACCCATGATACCTCCATCCAAGACATTATGACATAGGAAGTAAGGTCCTCCTTGTTTCAGTGTTGGGATGTCTGAAAAAACACTAAGGTTTTATCACAAAAATCAAACTTATTTAATGGAGCTCACTTGCATTTTGCACTGAACCTCAAATCAGCAGAGAATCATTTCTATAAGGTTTGAGAAACTCTTTTTATGATGTTTCTCTTCCCGCAGCATGGATTGTACTCACTCTTTCTTTTTTTCCTACAGATACTTTTATCTTAGCTTGTACTGATGGCCAGCCTGTTCACATTCCCCATATATTTATTAAGCTTACAGAAGGATTCTCAGATTCTTGGATGCAGATACATTCTGAGTTGTCTTACAGGATAATCAGCAGATCTTGTAGCTGTAACTCATTAGGTTTTGTATACTCTTCACCTCTTTGCAAGTTTTCTTTCCAAACTGGATTATTTTTCCTAATGGTTGCAGAAATTAACTGTGATAACAAAACAGCTTCTAACTTTGTGCTGTTTTAGAAGCTGCACTACAACAACTGGTTTGCCTAAATAGGTTCCTTACAACCAGCTCTTCTTCAGCACTTAACAGCTGGCAGTGACCTTTCTTCTTAATGCAGAAACATCAAGCACCAAAATAATTCAGAAAACAAACATCAGCCCCAAACTCATCCTGGTAATGCCCAAAAGTTCTTGAAATACATCCCAGAACATGAAGCCAAGCCAAATATTGGGCTCCCCATCACAGGCATGCTTTTAAATTGTACAGAACAAAAGCCTTTAATTTAGATTTGAGTTTAAAATTCTAAGAGTAACAATAAATTAGGCAAATAAACCTGTTGCCCTGAATCAAAAAAAGCTCTGAGAGTGCCTAAGTGGGAACATGACCAGCAGTTAATCTTCTAATGAACACTGGAAAATATACCACTGAAATACCCCCTGCTCAGAAGAGGCTTTCTTTCGTTTCTTTCCTTCGACCATTTTTTTCCCTAGCCAAATCACTTAGTGAGAGCCTCGTTTTCTCATGGCGTGAGGTCAGTGCAGCTCTGCTCCTCACACTGAGCTACCTCTGAGGAGGAGCCGTGCTCTGAGCCCCCAGCTCGCAGGAGGCTCTGCATGAGCCGCCTGCCCCTTGGAAACCTCCAGCCGAGCACGGATCCCAGCTGTGCTCACACGCGGCAGGAGGAAAACAAAGAACCAGATAAGTGACCCCTTTGGTAGAGCTTTGTTTTTCTGCTTTCCCGCAGCATGTGTGTTTCTGTGTGTACATATGCAATCAAGCTGTGACTGTTAGCGGCTGACTTGTGAATTTCCTATCACCCAAAGCTGAAACCTGGCAGAGCCTGACTTACCTTCAGGGATAGGAAATCAGAACCTGCATATTTGAAGCAACCCATCTAGGGTTGCTTCAAATCTACCTGGTAGGCCATTTCTTAAATACATCAGGAGCAAACCTCGAGTCAGGATTATACTTTTACTCACACTCCTGTGATGACCTAACCTCTTAAAAGTAGCTGCCACTCTGGTACGGACAGCCAGTAGAAAAAATGCTGAGAAGCACCTGCTCAGTGCCACAGCCAGCTTTGTTTCCCAAAGGCAAGTTACCATAAAACACATGGTAAGAAAAGTAGAGGAAAAGTCAATATGGAGCTAAAAGCAAGTAGGTTTTCTGTGGAAAGACTTGGAGGAACTGTAACTGCATTTTCATGTTCAGATGCTGATCTGAGATTGCTTCAGGTGTTAAGAGGGTACCAATAAAAGAGGACACCCAAGAGCAGCAATATTCCCCAGCCTAAAGGCTTGATGGAAATACCGATCAAGCACATGCAAAAAATATGTCATTCACTGTTGGTCTTTCCATCCCTTTTCAGGAATGGCTCACGAAGCAGATTAAAGGTGACTGCTTACCAATTACAATTACCACTAGTAACAAGAGAAATGAAACACTTCCTGAATGAGCTCTGATGTTGTGGATTACACATGGGAGTTTATACATGCACTTGAGAAGAGACACAGAAATATGTAGCACTGCATGCTCTTTGCCCCTGGTGTGAGATGGATGAGGTGAGGCTAAGAGCAGGTAACCCACAATGGAGACACAGAAACCCTTGCCCTGAAAATAACAGCTGTGAGTGTCCATTTTGAAGAGAAGTATTTTTTTTCCTTCACAATCTCTGTCCTGCCCCACTCAGAGGCTCCACATCAAGCAAAGACTGGGTTTCAATGCAGTTCTCCACAATGGCATAGATAAACAGCATCATCATTAGAAGACAGCAGTTCATGTGCTCCATGAATGTATCTCTCTCTGTCAGGACCTGGTGGAACAGGACATGTCAAAGGTCAACCAGTCAAGTGCAGGGAAGACAAAATCATCGCCCTGCAGTGTTGGCTTTTCTCTGCTTCAGGCCTGTAGTGAGCATTGGGCAGTATCTGAATCAGAGCATCCCTGCAGGAGCTCTAAGCAGTGTCAAGGACCCTCACAAGAACCCAGGCAGCTGCAGATTACAGAAATCACAGTCTCTGCTGGACTACAGAATTGATCCTTGCTGTCTCAAAACCCAGGGTAAAGCCGTAAGCACACCACCATTCTTTGCCCCTGATGTGCCTGCTCTCTTAACTAGCTGGAAAGAAGGGGATTTTTGTCCTGCAAAACTCCAAGAAGCCCCTCGGAGCCCTTGCTCCACCTTCCCCATGTGTAGTCAGTGTACTCAAGCCTTGCAGGTTGGCTCCTGAGTTTGGCCCTTTATGAATAGATCACTATGCTGGCTGCTCCCAGACGTACACAGCCAGTTGTATGTGGTGGAGAATCGTAAGCAAGGGCAGGAATGCTTGTTTGGCAGCATTTCCCAGCCCCTGAGTGTCTACTGACTTCTTTTTTTCTTTTTCTCTTTTTTTAATGTCTCTGTCACCTAATTTTTAAGCTGGGTTTTGATCTCTGCCAGTGTAAATCAGAGTCACTCCAGACTGACATCAAGTGGGCCTGTGCAAGCTTCAGAGTGCTGTGTCCAACCATCTGCACATCTTGCAGCAGATAGGAGCTGGGATAGGTGACCACACATTTCAACCTGCTGCCCCACCCCACAGGATCAGCTGGGTTCCCTGTCTGTTTGATCAGCAGCCAGCTGAGAGAAGACAGGTCACTGGTAAAGAAAAGAAACTCTGCTATTTATATACAACCTGCATGCTCTCACCCACTCTTTCCATATATATATATATATTATATCTTGCTTCTGCAATTAAAACACATTACTTAAGGAGAATATAATATTTCAAGCTGAAGAGTAAATTGGAAAGCTGTGTTTTCATTTACATGAGTTAAACCCACAAGGGACAGCTGGAATGGC
Source organism: Chaetops frenatus (assembly GCA_013400775.1). Taxonomy (NCBI): domain Eukaryota; kingdom Metazoa; phylum Chordata; class Aves; order Passeriformes; family Picathartidae; genus Chaetops; species Chaetops frenatus. Next base: position 485,976 of record VZTR01005004.1, read on the forward strand.
AGTTACAATTAGGCTACCCATTAGGATGCATTAGATGACATTAACCCAAGACCTCTCAGGTCCACCACAAAGTCGTCAGGCTGCAAGGCAGTTTGAGAGCAGCCTAGAGCTTTATGGTGACGCTCATGTTCAGTGCAAACATTGGAAGGGAGTTATTTTTCCTCTCCGTGACATGGCACGTGGTCAGTGTTGCTGCTTGCAGGCTACAGAGACCTGGCACTTCTTTTAAAGCCTTTATAAGGCTGAAATCAAATGCTGGAATAACCTTTTCACTTTAACAGAAAAGTATTCCAGAAATGCTACGCAAAATGCACCAGCAAGCGCAGCCAGACAAGGGCATGACCAGTCAGACTCCATTCCCAAATACTGCTTATTCATCCTTCCCATGTGTGGTCATTAAGATTGGAAATTATCCATCTTCCTGGTAAAGAAAGAAACAAAAATATACTGAGGCATCAAGCCACTGAAGTGCTACACAAGCACTACTGCTTTTGCAGTATCTACCATGGCTGCTTATCTAGGCTGTGATTTTTCTCCTGGGATCCAGCTTCATGAGTTGTCAAAGACAGACCATGAAACACCATTCAAGTATTAAAAGACTCATAGGAAGCTTGAAATGAACTTAAACGGCAGAGTGCCTGCAACTCTGAGTACCTCCTGAGATTTCACTCACATAATAACTGAATTATTAACTAAAAAAAGAGTAGTGTGTGGAAAAAATGAAGCCACTTGCTTGTATGTGGATAGAGTCCTACAGGGATTAAGAAGATATTTAAAAATACCAACTTTTTTCCAAATGTCTCCTTAGTTATGAGAGGAGACTTGCCAATTTGAGATCATGAATGCTTTAAAGGAAAACAATCACTCACAACTAGATGCACTGCTGAGACATTTGAAGTCCCAGAGACCCGACCCAGCCTCACTTGCATCAAACTACCTGATCCTCTTGAAATCACACCAGCAAGCTCCTGTTTGTAAAGCTGCAGAAAATCAGTCATAGCTTTTCACAAAAATGCTGAGTTGTCCATGTCAAGAAAATTATAGAAAGTCAGGCTATGGGCAGGAGGGGGAGAGGGTTAGAAAAAGAGAGTATTGTTTATGGAACATGAAAAGCTCCAGCGACACAATATATGGAATTTGGAGGGAAACAGGCCCTCCTTTCTTTCTGTACAATTCAAATAATTCCAATGGCAGACTGGATATTCCCCAAAATGAGTTAAAAAAGCACAGGGCTGTCAAAGCAATTTAGAGAGAGAAAGTTGAAGTAAACATGGTGACTTTCTTTTAAGCTTTAATGCTTGGAAGACCTGAATGTTACCCTACTAAGTGTATACTTTCCATAGAATAGAAAGAAGTAATAGCTGGATACTCAGCCCAGTGCAAGGAGACTGCTTGGACATTTATGGAAAATGGAAGTACCCCTAGAAAGGATCTCAGCTCAGGCATGATAACATCCACATACCTAGCTCTAACCCTTTCTAGGTGGTTCTAGGTTCTGATTAAGGAAAAAAAAATCCTTATGAGGTTCTACTACTGACTCGGAGTTATCTTCAGTAATGAGATTCTCCAACTCAACCAGGATGCTTTAAAATCAGCAAAGCTGACAAATGGTTTTCATTGCCTTCATGTTTCTGTGTTCACAAAGATGGGGATTTATTATGAAAACACTCTGAATTCATACTTTCCGCAACTCTGTTCTTGCTGCTGTTCTACCTCCTTACTCCAGCTCTAAGTAGGAACTAACCCCTGAATTTGAGGGACTCTTTGGACCTTCTAATTTCAGCAAAGCCTTGTGGAAAAGCATATATAGGACACTATTCTCCTTTGTTATGAAAAGACAGTTTCCAGCATTTTGCATGGTTCAGCTTTCACTGAGAAAAGGAGAGGCAACACAAATGACAAATAGTTTTTTACTAATTCCATCTCCCTGCCTATGCTTTTGATTTATACAAATATATACAAAATTGTGATTAGATTATGGTAAGATGTAGTCTTGAATAATTGGATCTGAACAAATAAGACTAATGTAATCATAAGACTTCTATTCATCTGGGTCTAGAGCAATTACACCAAGTAAAACTGCTTGGTTTATATATACTTTATTCCTCTAAAGGCTTCTGTTCTTTAAAATCTCTTTTTCACAGAGTTTGTATCAAACACAAGAAAGGCTGCACACTTTGCCAATTCAGAGAGATAGTGGATTTGAGGTCTTGCTCACTTACCATTAGAAAGACTTATTGCCTGGTGAGCAATCTCACCAGGACTCAGTTGTTTAAATTTCTATATTAATGGATGACCTGAAACCTACAGAAGTCAGTCTGTCTTTCTCTTGCACAAAGCTTATTGTCCAACTCACTCTAGCCTCGTCTGTTTGAAGGAATGAGGTTTGCTTTGTTCCTTTTCTGAACTGACTAGTGTGGTTTTGACTGAGAAGCTAAGAATCCCAGCAACAACTGCATCCATGTAGTCTGAGCTGCCTGCTTTACTTCTTACAGAATGGCAGTACAAACTGGAGTATGGGAATCTAGGAACTAACCAACAATTCCTTTCATCTTGGAATAGAAAATTTCCTTCGATAGTTTTAATTACAGTCAGGCAGACAACATGTTGCTGTTGGGTTTGGGTGGTAATTCCACTTTAGAACAGATTTGCTTAATTGTTTCCATCAGAGGAGAACTAGATATTATTTCTAGCTTTTAATTAGCAGGTTGGCAGCCTCACTCTTAACTCTTTCACAAATGACAAATGCTGAGGCTTAAAATAAATTAATTTGACATGAGCGCGATGCGCTCTGTAGAGTTCCTGACAGCCACGAGGTGTCTCTAGGAACTGTCCCAGAAGGGGTGTGAATCCTGGTTAACCAACAAGACAAACATGAAATTCAGTCTCTACAGAAGCCTGTTTTTTGTCTGCAGTTGTAAAAATTTTCTTTAATAAATGACTCCTAAAAGAAAGAGCATGATCTTGTCTATCAAACAACTGCGCAGTACTAGAACCAGAGAAAATATATTTACAGAATCGAAGAATGGTAAAACAAGGGTCTACATCTGGAAGCAGTAAAGGAAAACCTTAAATATGTTAGGAAAAAGTTCCAACAGTGGAAGTCACTTAGACAAAGGAATACGTTGCTAGTTGAGAATGCATGAGGCAACGCTAGAAAGAGGTGCTTCAGAGATGAATTTTGAATTTTATCATAACAACACTATTTGGCTGTGTCATCAAGAGCATTAAAACCCATGCTGATTCTCAGAACTTGAAATCTAATAATCCAAAACCTACATCTGCATTTGGGCAGCAGAAAAGCATACAGCAAATGCTCTCTGCACAGAGCAAGTGGTTAGGACCTAGAATACTGCTAAAATATAGGAAACAGAGCCTTTGTCAGGGAGAGGTCATTGTGCTGATAGTCACTGTATCCAAGGAATGAGAAAACATGAACTTTACTGACTGAATCTCTTAAACATTAATCTGCACTGACCCCTCAAACAGAAATAGGCCTAACAGAATGGGAACAGATACAGAAATTGTTTTAGAACCAAACAGCAAAGCCAAACAAGAATTGCAAGCAGAAGGCTAAACTTTTGACTCAAAAGCTGAACCAGGCAGGTCATCTCCTTAGTGAAAGAAAGAAGTCATTTCTTAGGAGAAAAGAAAAAGATGAACCCTCAAAATCCAAACCATGACCAACTCTTTTGTCCGTCTCTTCAAGTGAAAGGGTAAGTTGGTTGTCTGGTGAGATCTGGGTCACCTGAGTTACAAAGAATGAAGTCCTGGAGCTGCAAGAGATGAAAACTCAGTATCTATACTATACTATACTACACTACATTACACTATACTGTACTACCTATGTGGCTTCCATATATGTGATTTTCATTTCTGAAACGAACTTCAAGCTAAGACAATCCAAGAGAGAACTCCTTGATGAAATATTGAGGTGAAACTGCCATGTCCTGCCTCCCATGTCATTCAGCTGTACTTCAAGAACTTCCGTGACCGTGCACAGCATGATACTACTGATGTGAGCAGAGACCTGACATGATCCAAATCAGGTGAAATCACTCATTAACTAAGCTGTAAAGCACTATTTATTACTTTCCTGATGTCTGTAAAAAATTTTCTGTATTCTACAGGGGTAAAGTCACCCTATTTCAAACAACCTGCCAGTCAGGCATCCTGGTGCTCTGTTAGAGACTTCCCACCAAGGAGGCATAGGAGGACTTTCTTTTCTCTTAGCAAATTAATCCAAAGCTGCTACAAGACTTCCACCTCTGCTGCTATCTACAGTTCAGCAGGAAAAAACAATATCTCAATGAAAAACATACAAATTCAGCCTTTTCTATCTTTAATGTGCTGTTACCCACTAATAGCACAAAAATTTCTGTTTGGGTCACTCACCAGATTGTTCTTTTGCTGATGAGACTCATGGGTTTTTCCAACTTCTCTTTAAATTTGAAATTGAGACATTTCAAGGAACGTTTCTTTCCTCACATACAAAAAAATTACATGAGCACTGTTTCTGTTTAAAAAAAAAAAAAAAGGCATTTTCCAAAAATAAGTAGCTCTAATATCTGGCCCATCTTGCACGCAGAGAACTGAAACACAAAAGGCCACGTCAGAATTGTCTCTGAGGCCCCAGAAAACTCCTGCCTCCTCTTAATAGAGCTCTCTTGATAAGCTTGGAATAGTGCACGTAGAGCTCATGGAGTCCAGCTGGCCTAGAATTCTTCATGGATCATGGACAGGTATATCCCACATCTGGAGAATGAGCAGAAGAAATAGTGAGGGGTTGCTGCTGCTGTTTCAGAGCCTCATATACCCACCAAGGCTTTGTCCCATCCCACAGCATTTTCAGACACTTCAAGTTTAATCTCCCTGGAGTCTGTATACTCCAGGCTGTATCCAGCTGCTGCTGAAGGGGCTCTGCAGAGTGTACTGCACACGGGGCACAGCAGCCACAGGAGGTGACAGGAGTCTGGCACAGCTGTCCCTGCTTTCCATTCCCTCTGCCTTGCAGTGCTGTCCATTGCACCCCACTCCTACATGTGAATTGTCACTCAAGTCCTTGCCTTGAGCTGGCTGCTCTCCACTGCAGCAGGTTCCAGTGGCAGTGGTCCTGTTGTGATGGTTGGAGGCACCATGGGATGAGAGACACCAAGTCAGCCCAAGTCAGCTTAAAACACCTCGTTCACTGCAATCTTCTGTTTTACACTTGGACAACACTTTGCTGCTCACAGACTCCTCATAAGGGGTCATCAGTTACCCTGCAAATGCACAAGGCACGTGGGGGTCCAACATAAGTGTCTTCTCTCAAACCAGAGGTCCTGCTCAGGGCTGCCTGCCAAACTGGTGGATGAACCTGGTCACCCCTGAGGCAGAGAGAGGAGAAAAACTGGACAAAGAAGACCAAGGACACAGGCTTCCATTGACCCCAAATGTGGTGGGGAATTCAAAGGGCTTCAGAGAAGAGGAAAGGCACATTTGATGAAATAAACTCAATATTTTTACTGTTTTGGTAAGTACAATGGATGATAAAAGATCTTGGAAGGCATTAACTCTACTTCACACTGGAGTGCTGTTAAAGCCAGCATGGCAAGAGACTATAACCCCGTAAACATATGTTGTGTATTAGATTCTGATCTGGCAGCTTGCCTTAATTTTGTTTTTTTTTAAGGCTCCAGCTAGTTCCAAATACACTTCCATGTTTGTGTTCCAGCAAATGAGCAAAAGGCAGAATGCTGGAGCGACAGGGACACAGGAATGCACTGGACTATAAGTTTAGAAAAAAAAAGCCTCCATTATATTGGCACATCAGGCAGAAGATGACAAAAATATCAGCAAATTCTTTTATGTATCCCTTTCTCCAAGCTTTTTGCTTTTTCCAGTGTGGACTTCACAGCTGCTGAGAACTGTAAAAAATGCAGTCTCTTCTATCTGAACTATCAGCATGGACAGAAGTGACAAGAGAACACCTTTCCAGACAATTTTGTGACTCCCAAGTCCTCACCAAAAAAGCAGCCTGCAGAGCATCCTCTGAATAGCAACTAGCCTGGGTCCCTGTAGGTGCAGATGAAGAAATGCTTTTGAGAGGCATTTCAGACTGCTCAGGATTGAGAGTTCCAGCTCATATAAACAAACACTGTTACAAGAGGCAAAGTTGATATGAATTTATGCAAGGAATGCATAGACTGAATAAGCAATTTGATAATTAATGGAGTTGACAGGCACTTTCTAATAGCACTCAAGTATGTGCAGACTGAATGGTTTTATATACAAGCTGAACCAAAGACAGTATTAATTTTTAACCCATTTTATACCTAATCACTCAGATGAAGGAAACATATGCATTTTTATCCTCTTGGGTATTAGTCTTGACCTCCCAAAGCCTGACTATTGGGACATAAATCCTTTGCACTTAGTACTATTGCACACAAGAAACCCGCAGATGTCTTGTACAGGATGATTTTTTTTTTCTTAAAGACCGTTTGAAGAATAAACTTTTGATTACTTTCTGGGTATTGATAACTTCTTTTATGTCCCACAGCTTAAATGCAGCAGTTTTGCTCTTAACAAAGAAGTAAGAGCTTAGTTGCCTGAGTTTAGGGCATTTCTGAAGAGCCCCTCTTGACTAAAAGGAAACTTCTATTATTACTGGCTTCCAAGCAAGCCAAACCACTGCTCCTACAAGCCCAGCTGCAGAAACTAAAGATGCTTAGTAAGGTCTTGAGCAAAGCACTGTCCCACCTGGCAGGAGATGATGGTAATTTATTGTGCATGGAAGACATTGTGACACTCTGAACTGCAAAGGGAGAAAGGAGCAGTAATGTAACTGCTCCCACACAGGAACGAGATACTCAATGTTTTCTCAGTCTGGAGCAGGTTCAGGGATGATGCCTTGATCTGTTTCACAACTTCATCCCTCTTAGGATCAGGAAACAGGCTTCTAATACATTTGGTTTATGTTCTCATACCCTAGACAACAGAATAATCCTCTAAAGGTTGTGTCCACAGAAACCACCTATGGGAACAAGATTTGGTCAGGCTTTCCTTACCCCATGCCATCCTTCTCCTTTAGTGACAAAATCAAAAGCAAGACCAAAATAACTGCTTTTTTAGGGCCTCCATGAAGGCATTGAGACACCAGAAGGGGCTACATGGAAACATCTTGTCTCCAGTCATAGTTAAGCTTTAGGTAATTGGAAATACATATCAAATGATCCCAGGTCTCCAGCAAGAGGTAGATGAACTGTGAAATTGAGTTAGATTTGAGGTGCTTCAGGCCCATTATTCTGTCCAGCTCAAAAGCAGATGCCTAGGAAAGTATATATTAAATATATCCTCTGTTAAAAGCCTTGTAGATGGGGCAGAATTCTGGCAGCCTGCTGGGAACCCAGCAGCAAGTCAACTTGCTGTGACTGCTCAAACATCAAATGACACAATGCTGCCTGCTAAGTGCCCCCGCTCTCCAACTCCAGCTGCAGTTGCCTTTGAAGAAAGGTGCAGTGCCTTCTGCATAGATGTACATGCCGAAAAAAGTCTTTTAAAGCACGTGAGAAAGAAAACTGTCATCAAAATGTACCGAGCAATTATGGGTTGAAGGTTGAACTATTATTACTTCATGCCCTCCCATTCCCCTCCCCTCCAGGGTGGGAAGAAAGGGGGAGGATTATTCATTTGTATTCAAGCACTTCATTAATGTTTATAAGAGAATCCAAACACGCAAGCAAAACAAGGACGAAACACTCGCGCCAGACGTGTGATGCGATAAATGTCACTGGAGCAAATATTTAGATCTGTTTACAGAGAGGCCTATTAAGTCCTTTTTGAAAAGCTGTTCAGTGTTGTGGCTTGGTCTCTGCCTAGCAGCTCCAGCGTAAACACATGGAAGATGGCTAAGTCTCTCTCTCTCATTTTGTTATGACATCTGGAAACCTAAGGAGCTTGGGAGAAGCCAACTGGCTGCCCTGCTGCCATGTCTAGCTACAGGGTCTGCCTGTTGAATGATGGCAGGACATGCAAAGTGGAACTGCTGAGTTCTCCTGCCTGTGCCAAAATCAGTGCACTTTCAACACAATAATCCCTCAACAAAGGTTGTTGCAACACATAAGCCCTTGGTTCACTGCTAATGATGCAAGTCTGTCCTCTCTGAAATTTTACAAGATCATTTGCATTTGAGAAAATCAGTTCCATTAGGGGCTAAAATAGCAAAGAGGAGTGAAGCCACTCTATTCACCAAGGGATGAAGATGTGTCCCATAGTTCATTGCCAGAAGAGCTGTAGGTTCTGGAGTTCACAACCAGCCTGGACTTCTCCACATGTCCCCTTTACACCACCATCTCAACTCTAGCCCCTGAGCATACAAATATTTCTTTTTCTAAGAGTGATAAAGAAGCTGAAAGGTATAAGAGAAATTTATAGATGGAAAAATCATGGTCTGAGCCCCACATGTAGTACTGTATTGGGGATGTTTCCGCCTCTGAAATCATGCCTCAGTTTCCAACGCATTATGTAAGGTCTACAGGTATAGAATTTTCCATGTTGTGTATACAAAGGCTCAGGATTCCTTATGCAGATGCCCAGCTTGCTTCCCTTCTGTTTGGAAGGAATGGTGCTCAGGCCATACAGATTTACAGGACCCTGCACAGTGACCTCAAGTGGTCCTGGCTGAAATGAAACACTTTTAGTTTTAAATTCCCCTTCTGACTTAGTGAGTTTAGTTCACTTTTTTTCATGGCATCAAAAATTCAATATGAAATCACAAGTAACTCAGTCTGGTTTTTAAGCCTATCAAAATCACAAATAAACTAGAAGAATATTGACTAACATTTCTTTTCTCCCTCACTCTCTTAATAAATTGTCTACATGAAACTGCTTCCTGCATAAACCAGCAGAAAAGACACCTTGCCTGATTACAGGAGATACAGTTTTGGGTTCCCAGTACAAGGATTGCCACCTTGTTTGAGTTGTTTTAATGGGAACTACACTGAGCTTTGCCCCAGAGAACAGAGGAACAGGTGCCAAGTCTTTTGGGATTCTCCCATGGTTTTATTCCAAGCTATACCCTCAGGTCTAAGCACTCTCTGGAAAACATACCCCTTCCTTCCCTGATGGATAATGATGGATTATTGATGTGACAGTTGCTAAACTTGTTCTCTTTAAAAGCGTAAAAAGGTTGTAATACTTGGTGTTTCAGAAGAACAAAAAAATTCATGCGACCACTCAGCTGAACAGTAAATAAACATTCATTGTCCCTACTGTGTAACGGGGATCAGTCTTTTCAGACTAAAATATCCAAGAGAATTTTTTTTTCTGATGACGTTTTCCTTTCTAATTAGTGTCCCTGATTAATTCTTGCAGAAAATGTGTGACAGCTTAATGGCTTGGTCTCAAGCCATGGTCCCTTCCATGATGCGACATTGAGCTGTTATTCTCTGCTTTTGGTGTGTTTTACCGATCTTAATATACCAGACTCGTCAGGAGTGCCAGGCCTCAAAACTTTGTCAAGTAGCATGCCAAACATCCACAGGGAAGAGAGAGGAATCCCTTCCCCTACTCTTGTTTAGCTACCTCCTGCTTTGGAGCTAACCCTTGGGTTATTTACGTTGCCTGACCTTGAGATAAATGGCATTTGGCAGGCTGCCGGGTGACTTTGTGTTTCAAATCAAACATTCTCAGTTTCTCCCACACTGACAATGGGAATAATTCCTGAATGCTTTTTGAGGGGTGTTTCTTCCCATCTCGTTGCCTGCCATGGAGCTTTTTGGTAACTACGTCAGGGTTAGTGAACTTCAGCTTGACTTTCTTGTTAGATGCAAGTACCAAGTGGTGTATGTGGTTTTCTTCTGTGGTTTGGTGTGTATGTGTGTGCGTGTATCTTCTCTTTGTCCCAGAGTGTCTGCACTGCTGGTATTAGAGCTATAATTGTTCTATATATAAAGCAAAGATCCCTTGAATGATCTGCCAAAGGCTTTATCTGTGAAAAATCTTTGTCTGTACTTGCTTTGCCGTTAACCAGTTTTGACTCTACTCCATAATGGCTGGAGTTGCTTTGCCTTAACTGATATGTATCAAAGAGAACTGCTAAAATTAACTGCTCATGAACTGTGTCCAGGATGTTAGATTAACTCATGTGGAATCCTTCAGTGAACAAACTGATTTATGATGTGTTATGACATTGTTATTTGATGTGTTGCACAACAATCCAGTTTAAAAAAAACGAAGAGTGCGCCATTAGTAAGAGATAAATCTTTTCAGTGTAATTCAAATGAATCTGCAACAACTTTTGAGAGAGTGTGATAAGGGATCTTGTGTGGGTTTAGTGATTGTGTTCTGCATTCTTAGGAATATCTTCCACTGGGATCTCTTTGTCAGTAATGACAAAACCCATCCAAAATATGCCAAAATACGACAACTTTTGGGAGATTGTAGCTCTTTGTACTTCCTAAAATACAAAAGGGTACTACACCAGTGATTTCCAATGACTAATAACACTTCCAGCTTCAAGAATGTACAAGTGCACCAATGATGCTTTCTTTCCACTTCAGAGCCATAACTTGCTGAAGTGCCTACAGGGTACATCCATTCCAAGCTTATCCAGCCACAGTTAACACACAGCAAGTACACAGAGCAGTCAGTTTCATTTTCAGGAAAAAAAACCACCTTTATACATTTAGACACAAATTGAGTTGGTTTTTTTTTTAAAGCAAGCACTATTCCATTACTGGAACATGGACCAGTGCAATGCTGACCTTAAATTACGAAGTTTCTAGAGTGTGTTTCAGATGTCTACATGTTAAAGGCTCAGATCTCTCTGGATACCCAGCTTCAACAAAAATGCCTTTGAAAGAGAGCTTGAGTTATATGCTGTACAGTATGTCTCATTTCAAAGCCAAGCCACTCAAGTTAATAAAGAAAATCCTCTCTGGCCTCACACAATTAGCTGGGTAAAAACATGGCCAGTGCCACGCTGCAGACAGGGACAAGCTGATCCATAAAGCTGGACAGTGTTTCATGCCTGCAAAGGCCTGTTGCCTTGAGCCTGTGAACTTCATCCTGCCACCAAAACACCTGGATTATTTCAGGATGATATAGCCTGGTCTCATGGACTTTGGAGTCACTTTGTCACTGGAGTTCTGTAAATAGAAAGGAAAAATGCTGGAGGAGCTGAAGAGCATCTCAGTTGTTTGAAGGCTAAGCCATGTTAGAATTGTTTTGGCCATAACTTTGTATTAGAAACTTGACTTTGTTCAGTTCTGGGTGTTAGTGAGTTATCTTCTCCAGCAGGCAGATAATGAGCTTTTTGGAGAATGTTCTTTCTAACTTTTTCCCGTATTAATCAGGAAATTAATTATGAAAAAGGTGTTTTTGTATTTTGTTATTAATTCTTACAAAAACAATATTTTTAGGCCCTTTAGCAAACTTGCACCTCTCCTGTCTCTCTGATACCCCAAAAATAAAGAACTACCTCAACTTGAAAGCAAACTACAAGTAGCATCCCGTTTGACTCCCAGTATGTCAGGACCAGCTCCTCTCAGGGTGTAAGGCTTAGCATTTTCATAATTAATAGTACTGTGATGATTTTACCACTGCTTTAGAACCAATGAGACACATTGGGACATCCCATCATACTTCCTTCTGGCATAACATTTATTTCAGTGATCATTTCTCAAACCATAAATCGACATGCCAGGAATACAAAGACCTTCAAAAATTCGGGCATGTTTCTCAAATCACCCTTTTGCCCTCTCCCCCTCTGCTGACTCTGCAAACTCCTGCACTGTGAGCATTTGGTCTCACATTTAAATAAATATTCCCCATCACTATTATGCTGTCACCTGTAATAGGAAAAGGCTGCAAGAAATCAAAGGAGATCTAAATTTGTGCAGTGGCAGAAAGCGTACAGAGAATAATCAGTCTTCATTGTGATTGTTAACAAAAGTGAGGGAGCCTAATGGAGACCTTGGATTTAGTACAGCCTCTAAAAAATTGAGGGGATACTCTCAAGACACAGAACCGCCTACTTGAAAGAAATACTTTTCCTGTGTTTCTCATAACTTGACTTTTATTAAAATGGAAAGAGGTTAGAAAATAACTGTAAGATTTGTTTCCTTTTTCTCATTCCTTGGCTCACTAAGGGAGTCTGATGAATACTGCTTTGCTCTATGAAGGCAGCTTCTTCTCTGTTTTATGTATTGGAGATATCTCTGTCTCCCAACAAGTGCCCCAATGCAAGAGTTAGGGTAGAAGCAGCAAGCAAGTTTAATTACATCTGGGGAAAACATAAATCATTTATTGCTATTTTCTTAATTACACTGATACAGCTACAGGCTGCCTATGACTGAATTCCTAGCTTTTTGCTCCATCTTAGTTAACTCCTTTTTTGCAGGGATATCCAAGCATGAAGAACCTCTGGAATGGAATTCATATGGAAGGCTTCATAACTTCCACACTAACTGAGCCTAGGAAGAGAAGAAATCAGAATAGTTGTTTCCTCTTTTTTTTACAATCCTTTCTCTGTGTGCTTCTGGGAATGGTTCAGCATTACCCCTGGCTTCAAGGGACACTCCGGAATGGGTACAACATACAGGATTTGGTCTGTCGCTTCTAACACTGCTACCCACTGGCACAGGCTACAATCCTGATTTTGAGGAAGTCAGGAATAAAACTCACTTTTGACATCTGCAAGACTCTTCAGCCCCTAAGTGTTGTTGCAGTGCCTGGACAGAGATGATCAGCAGTGGTCCACTGATAATGAATCCAATTATAATATTTTAGGGATGGTGATTTCTTCAGGCATAACTGGCCTACATAGTCTATATATGATGAGAAATGGGGTGTCCAGGACTATGCTAAATGACCCTCAGAGTGGAAAATCTTGGGCCTTTGATCTCATTCAAACTAAAAATACTTTTGCTAATGAGCCTGCCTCCTCAAGTCATACAACATCCATTTCAAAATGCTGAGCACATGGTTTTAATTTACAGTTTTTACCAACTTTCATTTATATTGTGCTAGAAGTCCTGAAATGACTTGCACCAGAAGCTGTAAAATATTGGAAATCCAAATGTGAAGGACTGCTGCTGGAATAACTAGTGATAAAAGCAGCAGACATGAGTGTGAATTCCTGCTTGAGCTTCTGACAGGTATTAACCAGGTCACTTCTCATTCTCTGTGCCTTTAAATGACAATTAGATCCAATAAACAGTAACAATAATACAAGGTAGCTGTATTGTTCTCTTGAGCACCAGAAAAAGCAGATCGATGGAGATGTTGAGACACCATAACTACCAGCTGTTGTGATGGATACAATCCACTTACAGTTTAGTTGCATGTCTATTCCCACTCTGCAGAGGGCATAGTCTTGCTCCAATTCCAGTCCAAGAACTGAGGTATTAAGTTCAAACACTGATATATCCAGTTTTAAGCGTGGCAGGCACCAGTTTAATTTCTGGTGTGTCTAGCAAACTGGAAACTGTAATGCTTTTTGAATTACAGAAAGAGTATTAAATTCACAAATTGTTGCAATGTTCAGAAAGAAATGTCTTAGTAATTGCAACCTATATATAATTTGAGAGCTTCACAAAGATACTGAAATTTTGTCATCAACCCACAGTGTTTTCTGCAGATTTTAAGTATTGTGACATCAAGCATCTGCACTGGTTGTCTGCCTGGAAGAGGGCTTTGGCAAAGTGTGAGAACACAAGGCAAGTATGTTTCCCTGCAGAATGGGGTCTTCTAACACTGACCCTTGAAAGTAAAAAATAATGAAATTTTTAAAACACCAGTCACTGCTGAAAATCTCCATTTCTGTGCTACAACCTAAACACTGTACTCTGAGGATGTCAGCTTACAGTCATTCACCCAAGTAGGCAGGGGACCTCACTAATAGGACCAAAAGATGAAAGAAATCACACCAAGTTTACATGGTTCAAGCAGTAACACTGTGATTTCTTCTGCCTTTTACCTGTCTCACCACCTCCTAATGACAGTGAAAAGATTAATAAGGGTTTGCAGTGCCTAGCACAAGGGAAACCTGTTATTTTACAGTATGTCCCTCTGAAATCCCTAAACATGCTTTGCCAGGAGTCCTGCCACTGATCTCCTCTCTGCAGGAGTGCAAGGTGAGTGAGTGCCCTTGCTTAAGATCATTTCTGGCCTTTGCAATCCAGGAACCTCTGACTCTCCCAAATGATGTGGGCTGGCTTTATAACGTGGATTGCTACTCACTAGGGAGCTGAGGGGAGGCTGTTAAAGACTTTCTGAGGACTGTAGGCTGCACTATACTTGAAGTTGAGGTTTTTAAGGTCAATGGTTCATTCTGTTTCTAAGCAAAGCTCTCCGGGCCTGGAGGAGAATCCTGACTGCTGCAGCAACAGCATCATGAAGTGACAGCAAATAACAAACAGATCAAAAATCATCACTGTGAAAATACCATTTACCAAACAGGGGCTTTTATACCTACTGAGTGAGCAGTTCTGAGGTGGCAAACACACACAGAAAAAAATAGCACAATTCTGCTATTTGACTTCTATACACTGGTAATGTTAAGTTGCCTCAGGTACAGTAGAGACTCCCTTGAGTGTCAGTGTTTTCTGGGGATTTTGCCCTTTCAAGGCCCGTCTTATAAAGATGTAATTCCTACGTAATACCAATCAAAAACAGCACCCACAATTTTCCAAACAAATCAACCAGCAGAATCCTCCAGACCTGCCTGTGGGAGGCAGGTACACCTGCCTTGGCCTTGGATGTTACCAAAGGAGGTGTGAAGGATCAGAGGGAAAGGAAGTGCTCATACTTGACCTGTTGTACAAACACTTCTGGCAGTTATAGCCACAATAAATACAACAGATGAATTGCCAGCTGCCCCTTGAGCCATCATTAGTGACTGGCAGTTTTCTTAACAGGCATCAAATGCCTGGGTGAGCCTTCCAGGGAGCTGTGGGGCAGGAGCACAGAGTCACTGGCTGCACAGAGCAACACCTACAGGTGGGTACAGCTATAAAACATCAGCTGCTGATCCTTTCAGGTGTTACTGCCACTGCTGTAGTTTTAATACTTGCATAGTTTCATCCTCAACAGTTCCCCTGGTGAAGACATAAAGCAGCTCCCACTAGTATTTAAAGGGAAGTAAACGGAAGGATTTCTATTTTTGCTGTATGAATTTCTACCCCGAGGTTAATTTTGCTGGGGGAATTCTTTTACCCTGGGGCGTAAGGGAGTGAAGAGAGTGATAGTTTAACAAAAGCCAGCAAGCTGAAAACTATGTGCACTATGTATAGCTATTTGTAATCAAACCCTTTAACAACATTTCTTTCAAGAACATTCAGCAATCAAAACAGGTGATGCTGGTTTTGATGACTCCTGCTCTCTTCATGAAGCCTGAAAGTCTATAAAAGCAAGAAGGTGCCCTTTCTACTAGGCAAAAGCCACTTTTATTTCAAAATTTAAAAAAAAAATCAGTAATACTCCCTCATATAAACTATACAGACTATCAAAAGTCAGCTAGCTCTGAAACTGAGCCCTTTAATTCAGTTCAGAAAACTTGGAGCCCAGATCTTTCATTAGGACAAACAAGTAAACTTCTCTTGAAGTCAATTACACTGGTCCTGTCAGCTCAGAGAATCTCAGCTTTGTGATCACAGAAATGTTTAGTTTTTCAAGGGGACAGGGCAGATTGAATAGAGAGTCCAGGATGTGGCCTTGTCTCTATATTACTGTTTTGCCACTGAGGGTCCAGCTTCGAGGCTACAGAGCTGTCAGTGACCAAACATGATGGACCACCCATCGGCCTTTTATTAACCAGCACTTGTTCCCCCCTCTAATCCTATCACCAGAGTAATCAAAGCTGCCATGTCCCAGGGTTTGATGGAGCAGCAGGACCTGGGAAATGAAGACTGATTTTGTTAACAAAGTCATTCCTGCCCCATGAATGCTGTCTCATTGGTAGAAAGCGGGGAGATGAGGTTTATTTGTGCAGAGAACGAGGCGGCAAAGAAATGAAAGGGGGATAATGGTGAAGTGTGAAGTTTAATCTGGCACAGTCTGAGGTTTCTCTCTTTGAGGCTGTCTCTGATCCAATCAACACTGGTTTGATATTTAACATCTCCCCCTGCAGTTGGAAATGATACCAGCTGGAGGAGACCAGAGTCAGGGCTTCCCAAACAGCCAAGGGGGAGAAAAGGGGATGCTGGCAGCTCCCCACCAGCTTGACAGCTTCCCCACCAACAGGCTGGCATGAAGCTGGACCCTGACACAAAACTTCCCTTAGGAACCTTGGGATTCAGGGCATCTGCAATGAACTGAATGCAGACTGTCCCTGAGGAGAGCAAGCTCAGGATGGGACGGGAGAGGGATTTTAGTTCTAATGTGCAGGAAGGGCTATGAACACTGACTGGGACTGGGGATCCTGCTGAGAAACAGGATCAAACACAAGGAAGAGATGCCACCCACCTCCCCAGGGAACAGCAGTTTGGGTAGAGGAGTAAGACCTTCCCCTTGCTGACTGTACAAACCTTCAGTGGGGACACACTGCGATCGCTCCAGGGTGATGGGGGGGTCCCATGACAGCCCTGGGCCATCAGGGAGGATACAACAGACCTGAGAAGCTGCAGGAGCCACCACCACAATTCTCCTTACTCCAACAACAGCCTGGGGAGAGCTTCCTATCATAGACCCACATGAGGGTCCCTAAGAAGAGAGAAAGCTTAGCCCTATCCCCACGTGGCCCTCAGAGGACACATCAATGAGCCCCAACAGCCAGTCATGGCTGCAGTGCCTCTGCCAGGTTTCCACCAGCAGGCCTGAAATGCCATCCACCCCTCACCAGTCCTCAGTTCTGGCCAACATGATTTTTCCCTTTTCTGGCTACTTTCTACTTATACATCAGTGCTGTCAGACAGACTTGTCTGCTTCCTCCTTCATTTGCCACAGCTCTTTCTGTCCCACCTTCCATGAAAACCCTGAAACTTCAAATACCAAGGAGCAGTGAAATTTCAACCTGACCCATACTGCTATGAACTCCCCTGCATCCAGGCTCCCAACTCAGCCTCCTGCTGAGATTCAGACACCTTGACACCAGCTCTGCCATAGCCAGGGCCTGGACTTTGAGTGACCAGCAGCTGCCAGAGTCCCAGGAGGTGGAGTAACACTTCCCCCCAGGATCCAAGCAGGAGAGCAGCTGGTCACTGGGAAGCAGGAGGATGGGAGTGATGTGGAAAAGCAGCAGGAAACACTGTGCAGAGGTTTCAGGGGGAGCAGAGCATCAAACTACAAAGTTTCGGGGTTTACAATAGAAAACAATGCTCTCTGCTCTACCTGCAGGAGCTGGCTCTCCAGGAAGCAGCTCATTATATCAGCCACCTTAATCTTTTTATCCGGCTAAGACAATCAACATTTCAAAGCCACGCACAGAACGTTTCAAAGATCGTTCCTGGTCAAAAATGCAAGTGTATCCACTTTCTTTCAGAGCACATCAAAACCAAGTACCACACCGGGACCACTCCTAGATTTCCTCCTCCTCAGGTATCAGATTAACAGATTTGGTGTATGTAGTCAGATTAAATATTTGCAGTAGCACAAAGCTGCCTTTGAGGAGAAGAAGAAGGGGAAAAAAAAGCTTTTTTTGTCTTTTTTTAAAAATTTGCTTAGGGCAAAAATACTGGACTTTGGGGACGTGGGAAACAAAAGCATTGACATGATTCAGCAAGGCACAGTCTTAAAACGTGAATTCAGAATGCAGAAATAATGTGCACTATTCCTGTAATAGTAATGCTGAAAACAGGTTAAAAAGTGCTGATGCCCTTAGCAGATTTGGAACTGTAATTTATCACAGATGTTCTCATCAAACTGTGCAAACACCCTGCGAGACAAAAGCTGCTCAATTTCTGATTTCCATTTTAGTGTGTTTTAATTACGTGTTGCTTAAGGAAGGCTCCAAGACCTGGAATTGGGAGGTGAAACTTTGCAATAGTAATCCACTCCACTAAATTAGCACAGTAATACACCAAGCAGTAGGACTGCCAGACGGTGTGATAACATTACAAATTACTATTGTTAAACAACTAGCCAGGTGTCAGGATGCATGGAAATCTAGAGGAAGCAAGAAAATAAATATCTGGTTTGTTTTGTTTAATTTTGTCCCCTGTTGTTCTGGTGGCCTTATTCCCAGAAAAAGCTTCAGTCTAGGAAAATTCCTCCTGAACACTGATCTATTTCAGCAACTTTACTCTCTCTAACAATTAAAATGGAATGTGTTCTTTTAATCAGCACAAATGTTTTGCATAAATGATTGTCCCTTACTTGCCAATAGCAGGAATACCTTCACTGCTCTTTTTTAGATTATTTTTGGAGCAAAATGAATGGGAAATTTTTGTTTCTATTTAAAAGTTGGACAGAGAAACAATTATGGTAAGAGCTGAGTTTTGTACTCTGCCCCTTTTCCTTTCTCTGTTGCTCACTCCCTAAAACAAAAAAAAAAAATACAGTATGATTCATATTTAAAAGGCTTCCAAGTGGTACATTTTTAACTAGGTGGTTTCATGTGCTTGATTCTAACTACCATTTTTGACCTAATACAACCAAGCACTATTGGATGTCTGGAATGGTTAATTATTTTTACCTCACCTTAAAGAAGGGGTTCAACAGAGAGTATAGGGACTTAAGCCTTTCAGACAGAACAGTGTAAAACGAATTCCTTGTTTTGGATGTGTGTTAATTAATGCAAAGGTCCTGAGGGGCTTTATTTAATTATTTTTTGTTATAAACAGAAGAATACATCTAAAAGTATATGCAACAAATCTTCTCTGAAACCTGTATGCAGAGTTAAGACTCCTAGTTGAAATATCGGATGAACCAAATGTTAGTGAAAGCCAGACTTTTCCCCCTTCACATAGTTCCTACTGGACTTCAGGGGAGCAGGGCACTCTAGGGATATTTTAATCACACAAAAGATCAGTCCTTTAATCCTTATTCCCACATCACCAAATTTTTTTTTTTTTTTTGGTCAAAGTAGGACAGTGAGATAAGGGTGGAAATAGACCTCTCCAAAACTAATGATGAAAAGCAGGTTAAAAATGAAATATCAGAGCAGTAACTGACACCATCTTAAACCTCCCCTGGATTATTTGTTTTCTTCCACACACATTCATTTCCTCAATTTCTAGTAAATCTCATTTCACATAAACAGTTCCACAAAGCAAAGTCAATAGCTGTTACTGTGTTCCTGATTAATCCACTGAAATGAAATAGATCTCACAGCTTAGTATTTGGTTGTTTAAAGCTAAATCCACTGAAAGAATTCCGGAGTCCAGTTACACCAATAACTTTTGTTTCTTAACCTACATCCTTTGCTGTTTGCTGAAATTTACCTGCTCTAAAATGAAATAGACCCATGCATATTGCACACCTAATTTCCCGCAGTACAAGGGCAACATGAGCCACTTTGTTTTGACCCAGAGTGACCACTAAAAAGACAACTGACAGTTTGCATGTACTTAAATCAATTTGAACAATGTCGAAATTTCTATTTTCATTGTTCATGCTTCATCCTCTTCCTGACAAGAGCTGGTTTAATTCAAAACAAACAAACAAACAAAAAAGCACTTTTTACCCAACTCTGGGACAGAGCGGGAAGCATGTAAGTTTCCCTCACAAGAGCCAAGTAAGCAGACACACACATCCACACCCCAGACATTTGCCTCTCAAATAAATTATAACACGATACACAAGCAGCACTCGCCACGCACATCACAGGGTTTCTGCAGGCAGCACAGGTCGGCATGACAGAGAACAGGCAGCCCCACAAAAAAAAGCTGCCGAGGCCCATGAGTGACCACCCCGCTGCAGCAGACTTGGGGTGCACCCCCCATCAACTGACGGAAGCGCAAGGAGAACGGCCCCCACATCCTGCGATAAGACACAAGGCCCAGGAGCCTCCTTACCTGGGAGAAGTTGAGCCCGTTCAGCGGGTGACACTGCTCCTCCACCCGCTCCACCGCACCCGTCTTCTTCTTCATCCTCTCGGCCTCCTGGGCGAGGTAGAGATCGAGCACCGGCACCCCTCTGGAGCGGATGTCCGTCTCCGTCAAGGAGTTCACCATGAGCATCACCCAGACGGGCCTCTTGCGCTCCCAGTTGCCGGCGATGGCATTGAAGAGGTAGTCGGCATAGAGCCCTTTGCCCCGCTGGTCTGGGGTCATCCAGTGGGGCAGCATCAGCTTGATGTAGTCCAGGTGGCGTTTGAGGCGGCGGTACAGCTCCCGGGGCAGCACGTCCTGCAGGTTCTCCCCGTGGGGCAGCATCTGGCAGCTGGCCAGCCCCGAGATGGTGTAGGGGTCCGTCAGGTCCAGCTCGAAGTAGACGCTGGAGCTGGCGTGGAAGGCGGCCTTGGAGTTGTCAGGGATGAAGTCCCAAACTCGCGTGTAGGGCACGTGGATGGTGCCGAAGAGGTAGGCGGGGGGGTCACGGCGAATGGTCCAGAGGAAGGAGTTGAGCTCTCCTTGCTGCGGCGAAGACAGAGGGGCTGGTCAGTGATGGAGAGGCAGAGGGCAGGGGACAGTGATGCCACCCTCGGGGCTGCCCGCAGGGCAGGAGGAGCGGGGGGTCCCGCTTCCCCATCTCCTCGCACAAGCCCCACGCGGGCTCGCTGCAAGCAAAGCCCACGGGCACCACGAGGCCCGCGTGGGGCTGGGTCCCGCCG
>VZTR01005004.1:510007-529928 GCA_013400775.1 Chaetops frenatus
AAAAAAAAAAAAAAAAAAAAAAGAGCAGAACAGGAACAGAAATCCCAGTGGGAGCATGATGAGGGTGTGTACGGATTTGGTGGTATAGTCAGGTTGGGGAAACTGCAGCCAGAGCTTCAGGCAGTAGGAAGAGGAGACCACAAAACCACATGATATGTGTCATGATGTTCCACCTAAGATGCAAAAGCATGCCACAAGTTTTATGAAGACAATTCTTTGGTAACAGTAGAGAAATTAATTCTTTTGTGAAATTGTAACTTTTTTTTTCTCCTTCAGATGAGTTCCATATGTCCTCATGATTTTTTACTTTTAAACACAGCAGTTTAGAACAAATCTTAAGTAACATTTAGCCTGCGTCTAAAGTAAATATTTACAAAAACATTAAATAGTGGTGCTGATCTTTGGAAAATGTGTATTGCTCCCTACCTGCTACTGTTTTGTGCCTATCTGGAGTAATAGAGAACCTTTGTAATAAAGCCCAAGGCAGTAAAAGCAGTATAACAGTGTGATTAGAAGTAATCAGACAGAAAATACTGACTATTAAAAACTGTGAAGAGAAAAGAGGGCTAAGCTGCAAATGGAAGGTTACGTTAGTTTGGTTTAACAAATTTTAAGAAAAGTAATGGGGGAATTGGCTTTTAATCTTATAAAAGTTGTATTATTTTTGTGGAAGCATAATAAATAGTTATAGCTGTTATTTATGTCATGTATCATTTTCAAAGAACCTTACTAAATAAATATTAATCATTTCACCAACCACTTAAAGGCAACCACTTTAGGGGTGCGGTGAGGCAACAACTTACCAAGTGAGTTGTGCTAAAACAGGAAGTGAAGACAGCCAGATTCAATAAGGAGTCCGTGTGGGTATAAAAAATATTTGTGGAGGCTTTAACAATATCTTTAATGAGGCAAAACCAAACCCCATGGGATAGAGGCTAGATTTCTTTGTTAATGAGAAGCTTGCATTGAAACTTGTAAATACAGTGAGTTTCCAACAGGTAAAGAAGATATTAGATCTGAGAGAAAACAGCTTGTGAGGGACCAGTATTTGCATGCAGGGAAGTGTAACATTTTTTTTAAAGGATATGCTCCTCTACTCACCTTCCTCACAGTCAATACACCATATTGTTGACCTGTGATGTATCAGTATTTCCCTGTCTCCACCATGGTGTACTTCCATTTGAAGGCACCTGGTGGATTTCAGTCCCTGCATTTCTTACAACCTTCCTGCAGCAAGGAGCTCTGCTGGCCCAATGACTCTCCCCAAACCTGTCCTGTGTCAAAACAGGAAGAGTAAGAACATAGCTTTTCCTTTTTCCATCAATGAATCTGAAGGTGTCTTCTGCTCCTGCCAGAGATGGCAGATGAGATTCAATCTCCTTGTATGCTACAGATCACAGAACAATTCGGGTTGGAAGGAACTCCCTGCGGTCTCTGGTCTAACCACTCTGAGCAGGGTTCATTTCAATGTTAGATCATGCTGCTGAAGTCCAATTAAAGATGCTAATTAGATTTCTTTACTCTTACACACAGGTGGCATTCTCTGTAGCTGTCCTGGACTCAAAAAAGTACTAAGCCTAAAGCAGTTACACTGCTAGCTGTTGTGCCATGACTTGTTACTTACTGTGACACCTGTGCTGTGGTGTGTCTGGCAAATAGATTTTCCTGCAGAAGATTGATTTTGATGTTGTAGTCACATAAAACATCGTTGCTCAGTCATGCAATTCATGATTTGAAACACGCAGTTGTCAGAGGATCAAGCTTCCACTACTTAAGGCTGTCACGCTGAAACTGCTGAATTATCACAACTGTTTTAATGTTTCATTTTTTTTAATGTGTTTTGCAAGCAATACAATGTGGTCACTGTAGTCTGTCTTACATTTTCTTGCCTGTTTGTCCTTCTGTGTCCAATTCAGTGTCTTTTGTCTCACTGCAGCAAAAACAACCAATCTATTTCTTGTAGAAAATTCCCTCTCCATCCTACATCCTCCCTCCTAAGAACAAGGTATGAATTTTGCAGACCAACCAGCATTAATAGCTTGTATTACATTTTGCAAAGTCTCACCTTGTGCTGTGGCCTCTGCAATGACAGACCACATCCTGCCTGAGACTAGGCGTGTAAATAGCTGAAGAAAACCTTTCCCAGTGTCAGACTCTGGAATGCAATCTCTCTCTGCATAAAGTTTAGTCTGCGCTTGTGTATGTCTATAATATTACCTATGTACACCTCTAAGAAGGTGTATGTAGCTATGTCTGTGTGTTTATATATCTTAGTGTGTTCATATATACATAGATATATATATATATGCATACACACACACACAAGATAATGGGATAGGTGAATGCTATTAATGCTGCCTTATATGCTTTTCAGTTCTTTTTCCCATCCTCTCAAAAATATTCTGAATTTTAGCCCATGGAGGCAAGAAGCCTGTCCTTCTCTGATGTCCTACCACAAGTATGGGGGATCTTGTCTCTTCAAGATCTTCTGTCTGCACCTTAAGCAGATCATTACTGTTCCATTCCTAAAACATATTAAATCAGAGAGACTGAGAAAAAAAGATCTGAGAGCAGCTCATCCGCCTGAACAGAAATAATCTCCCTGCTGCACAGAAAAGGCTGAAGCTGTTTCCATAGCACAATAGATTATCTCCTTGAGGCCTAATAAGCAAAGAGATTTCTTCCTGTTCAACATAGTTCAGTGTGCAGTTCCAGAAGCTCCACTTAATTTCATAAACAGTTGAAGCCTCTTTTATGTTTGGAGAATGATTGGGAGTTCAGCTGCT
The DNA here is from genome assembly GCA_013400775.1 of Chaetops frenatus. NCBI lineage: Eukaryota > Metazoa > Chordata > Aves > Passeriformes > Picathartidae > Chaetops > Chaetops frenatus. Next base: position 512,794 of record VZTR01005004.1, read on the forward strand.
GAAGGGTCCTCTAAATGCTCCACTCTTTATTGTCATTCTCTCTATTTTCTTTTCCTGGTTTCTAGATTGCCATTGATTTATACAACCTGGGTATCATATTATGTTCATTGGCATTTATTAATGAGAAGCCTCAGAGGGTTTTTTAAGTGGGATGAGTCTTTATTATAAGGCAGCTGAACTGGCCCTCTAAGACAGCACTTCTGAAAGAGAAGTCTCTGTGTCTTTGGCCTAACCTGGAGCAGAATATTCTGAGCAAATGCAATAACATTGTGTGTGTGTCTGAAGTAGCTCATTTGCCAACTGCATTCCTATCCGGTGGCTTGGAACACATAATAGACATGCAAAATGTGCCAGTATTTTGGTAATTTGGTGTAAAAACTGTTGCTTTTTTTTCTTTTGGAGCTGGTAGAATATGGCTCACATTTGTTGCGTGTGTGTGGGCCTGCTCCTTATTAAACTCATGGTCCTTTTTTCCAGTAACCACTTCAGTGCTGTGAATCAACATAACCCGTTCAGAAAAACACCATCTGTCGATTGGATAAACAAGTCTAGTTAGTTGGAAGTTTAATAGATCACAAAGTCTCACCAAGTCCATTTTTATGTTAATAAATTCCACCATGGAATATTTTCTGATGTCACATGGTAAAAGTGCCCCAAATAAATAGCAGCTGAAGCATTTTCCATTATTTATTGCAGTGTTTTGTGAGCTTAACAATAGAAATTGGCCAAAATCTGAACTCCCCTAATCTCAAAATGCCATATGAGTGTGTATATCGGGTTTCATGAATCTTAGACAAGTAGCTTCAGAAGGGATTTCATCTAGCCTGACCAGAGCTGGGTCAGGTGGACCTCCACTATCCCAACCAAATGTTCTCTCACTTAGGAGTGGAGGCTGAGGGTAGCACTCTGTAGTAGCCATTGACCTCATTTCATCCATCCTGTGCCATCCATTCTTTTGGTTCAGGTCACCTGCATTACTGATTTTTAACAGCAGCTCAGCACAAAGCTATTGCTCCTCTGGACCTGTGTACAAATACTTGGTGAGACCTTTCAAGTCATCCTGAGTCCATTAAAAAGGGTGAATAACAGATTTGCCTACAAAGTTATAAAATTACTTCTAAGTAAGGCTAAGGAGGAGGACTCTGCCTTAGTGCTAGGGGTGCTGAGAGATCCTGAGGCTCGAAGTTCGTGCCAGCACTGCAGCAATGCTTTTGCAGGATCATCATGGGGATGGTCTTCTCTCTGGATTTCAACACAGCCATTAGTGGTGTTTGCTGATAAATGGGCTGCTGGGGAGACTACAGCCAGCATGTGCTACCTTTCCATGGCCTTCTAGGGCACCTGCTGCAGGAGAAATCTGGCTGCCTCCTTTTATGAGAAGTCTGGCTGTGGTTATTAGAAGGGAATCCTAACCATCTCTATGCTGTATCCCTTGTCCTCTCCCACAGGAGGAAAATTACAGGGAGCTTTTTCAATACTTGTAATTTTCTTGTGACACTGCCAGTTCTCTGTCCACATCATGCTTTTGTCCTGTTTTTAGGAAGACTCAGGTGAGGAGCAGTGCATATGTATGTTGTACAGCCACATACCTAGTGTGGAGTCCTACTCGTTTCTTTCTGTTGCCTGGAAACAGCTTCTGCTGGTCTGAGTAGAACATGGAAATGCACTTAATCGTGTGGAAGAAGCTTTGACATTTCCGATCATAGTAATCTTCCCTTTTCCTTTCTTACGTGCAACTTAAAGTGGCTTACACTTTTGAGATCCAGCTGTGCATGCTTGGATCTGTGATACTCAGCCTGTACTTTGAAGCTACTCCTGTCCTGAAATCACACTGTGTATACCCATTACAAGCTGTAGGAAGGAATTAATCGAATAAAGCTTGATGCTTTGCTATGCTAAAGCACATCACAACTTACCTATCTCTTCTTAAATATCTTCTGATTATTGCAGAACTACAAACCTCTTCTATTTTTGTTTCTTTGAAACAAATTTAAAATAGTCCCAGTAATCCTTTTGGACTTGAGAAAAAAATAAATAAACATTTCACACTCTGGCAAGTCCCTCAAATGCCTACAAGGAGTTCTCTGCTGAGCTATCCTAGGGATATCAAGTTTGTTGTAAACTGGAAGACTATGGCCAGGTCATCTTTTATTTATATGGTAGGATCTCATTATCAGTTTATCACAGAAGTTACTGTTTTCAGGGCTTTATTCAGTGCACTCTTTTCCAAACATTTTCATCAGACAAAGAGAACAAACTATCTGTTTTGGAAGTGCACGTTGGTTGGTCCCAGGTTGTGTATAATCACTTTCAGCCTACCTGCATGAGGAGTTAAGACTAGTCTCTCTTCTTGTTAGCACTGGTCATGTGGAAAGCACCAACAAAGCAGGGGGAAAAAGCATCAAATAAGAGAAATGTCAAAATTTGGCAAGAAGGGTGAGCTTTCCCCACTGGTTAGAAACTAGCCTTGTTTTCATGTGGAAGTAGATTTTGCAGGCACTGTGCTTTCCGAGCACATCTTCTTGTTGCATCTCTCTCTCTACATGCCTAGCCCTGTGATGATAACTAGTCTCCAAACATGAAACAAAAGGATGAATTATGTCTGTATTTCTGTCAAGAGCAGAGAAATATAGCCACAATAAACCTAGAAGTTTGTAGGGTGAAGTAAAAAGAGAGGCTTGCTTTTCAGAAGCAAAAAGTTACGACTATTTAAATCTCATTGGGATGATGTTCATTGGGATCATCAGTCCCACTTTTTGTTGTTGTTGCTAACTTACACATGCACATAGAAACTGCCTTTCATGGGTGAAAAATGTCTTGCTTATTCACAAGCCCTGTAGAAATAAACATAATTTTATATATATCTGTGCTGCTGGCAGAGGGGATTTTATTTGTCATGCCATGTGCCAAGCTTTTGTTAGTCAAAGTGTGAAAAATCCCATTTGCTGTGCTTTGGAGAGTTCCCATTGGAAGCATTTAGAGCAATTCACTGATCTTTCAATCGCTGGAAAGGAGAAGGGATACCCCTTGGCACTGGCTGACAACATGGGACTCAGGGGTTCTGCTTTAATCCTCAACTTTGTAACCCATTCCCTTATTGACTCTGAGCAAATTGCCTCATCTTTCCACATCTTGAATCCCCAGTGACAAGGATCAGGCTTTCAAGTCATAAATTTGTTCAGTAGCATAAACTTAATATCTCAGATACTAATATGGTGGTAACCACATGGTCAGACCCTTTGAGCTAAGTAAGTTTGATAAATGGAGGCAAGTCTGGGTCTGAACATAAGTTTTGGAGAAGCTCCAGAACACAAACAGTGTGACTCTTTGATTTCACTCTACACTGTCACAAAAAAACCAAGCATACTTTTCTGCACACTTGGATCTCTGCCACTGCTGAAGTCCAGGTCCTGCTCTCTGAATCCCAAGCCTACCTCATTTGGGGGCTGATACAGAGAGGTAAAATCCCTGCGGTGTCCTCTCTGAATGAGGTTGGTGGGAAGATAGCAAAGAATCATGGAATAGGTAGAGCTGCCAAGGAAATGGCTTTGGCTTAATGGATTTAACTTTGCGAAGCTGTGCGTATGCCCACGAATCTGTAAACTGAAGAGTTTGAGGTCCTGCTCCTACCTGTGCCGGTGAACCGTCTCTACTGCCCCTGTCCTGCCGTGTAAAATAGGAAGAGCCTAAAAGCCAGCATAAGTAAGATCAAACTCGGCTTACTCAGATGGAAAGTATTGCTCTAGCCCCCTGGGAGTTTGCTTTCTTTTTTTTAGGAATGGTTTTGCCAAGTTTTGGACAGAATTTACAGAACAAATCTCTTGGCATTGTAATTCATTGCAAAGGAGACCTAAGTTTATCAACTGAATTATAGTTGATGGAGGCTTAAATCAATTCTTTAAGTGTCCTTTTGGCTTCTTTTTCTGTTCCTTTTCTGTCCTCATCAAGATGCTCAATGAAAGACTTAAATCTATTTTCACCTTCTTTAGAGGCACCGACGATAAAGCAAATAAAATATTATTCTTTCTGAGTCGTAAATTTATAGCAGGCAATAACAAATCCATGAGAATTTATATGGCCTTTTGCCAAAGAAACCAAAGATTTGAATGCATATACTGAAAAATATATGCATATCTATTCCGGTGTTTAAAGAGCTGGGAGAAATCCTTTTCTTAACTGAAATGAGAGAAAAGTCTCCGAAATCACCTATGACCCTCCTTGTAAAGCCTGTGTGTTGTCTGAAGTTCAAAACTTTATTAAGAATTTCTCATGCTTTTAGCTCCGTGATGTATCTGAACAGGATGCAGATATGAGAATAATGAAGACATTGTAGCATCAAACAGCTGAGCTTCCATTATCCATGCATGGAACTATGTGACTCAAGGCTCAATGTCCACGTCTGCCCATGGAGATAGGGACTAGAAGCCTGACCAGACCTTCCCCTGAAGAAGCCATGGAAGGTGTCAAGATACTCCCTTTGAATGTCAGCATTTCTAAAACCAAACTGCCCCTGGTTGTCCTGCAGCCTCTGTTTGTTATCTGTCGGTAGTGTCTCCTTGCTGCCGTTCTCTCAGCCAGCTTCCCACAAAAGGCACGGTGCTCTCCTCCCAGGAAGCCCTGTGTTCACTGGCTAAGCCCTCTGTTGGGAGTTCTTTTGCTCTTTCCATTCTCCTCCATTGCTTCTCTTGTGATTTGGTCATGTTGGAGAATAAATGAGGTATCTATATCAAACCAGCCCGGACCCCTCTGAGGTTTCTTTCTCTATTCTTGGATTTGAAGTCTGTGTTCTGAGAAGCTTCTCAAGAATGGCTGACCATCACAGTCTTGCTTGCTTGGATAGCTCAGGTCTTCGTGGCTCAGTGGTTAAGGGAATCCACTGCATCTCTGGATGGGTATTTCCCAGGCTGCCTGCTAGGGGACAGTTGGGGATCATGTGCCTGCAGAGCTTGCTTTAATATTGCTGTCAAATCCCACCATGTCCTCACCAGTTCTCATTTGACTACGCATGTGGAACTCTTCAGACATGTCTACAGTCAGATGCTTGCCGTGTTTTCAATCAACACAATTCAGTTTTAAATTATAGCCCTAAGAGCTTTTCAGGCTGTGCCGACAAGCCTGGTCCTTAAAAAAAAAACACCAAACAACAAACAATCAAGCTCTAAACCAGTGAGCTTTGAGGAAAAGAACAGAGGGAAAGTGACATCCATTCTGGGAAGGAAGAAGCAAGAATAACAAAATCTGGCACCCTGGTCTGTGTTTGCTCTAATGATGCATCTCCATGTGCTTCGTGTCCTTTGGTAACGCTGCCCTTTTCGTGCCACGTTGTGGATCGTCAGATGAGGAAGCTTGGCCCAAAATAAACGCCAGGCTGCTTTTCATCTCAGGGATTTGTTTGTGCCAAGCGAACAAAGTAACTTCTTTGTGGCTGTTTGCATTTGTCCTTCCAAGTTGTCTGAGCACTGGGTTATAAATACACACCACCGATTGATAGCCTCAATATGTCCAGTCGGACGAGCTTTGCGTGCTGGCAAGGAAAGGATTTGTCTTGCCTTAATTATTTTTGTTTTAATACTTTTAAAAAAATGTTTGATATAAATCAAAGATACTGTAAATACAACACAGGAGGAGTGGGTTCCTTCCTTACCCGTATTTTAGACTGGGTTTCTGTCCAACGATTTTAGGTAAATTTTGTTTCATGTGTGTATTCTTTACAGTCATGTATGTAAAGGAGTGATGTCGAGCTACGTGTGTAATTTAATGTTACTGACATTTTTAATGCAGAAATAAAATGAAGTCAGAGTTTTATCAATTTACCTCCTCTTAGAGGAGATGCAAGGTATGAGAGGAACGTGAAAGGCTGAGTTTTTCTGAGCTCTGCCTTAGGAGTGCTCACGGTAAGCCAAGACCTGCTGTCCTGGGCCTGTGACAACAACGCCCGTTAATCACCGGTGACTCTGAGCAGCCTGAGCTAAACCCTGAGTCTGAGGGACTCTCAGCCAAATCCTGACTCCTTCATCAAGGAATGTTCAGCCTCCTAGACTTGCTTTATTTCTGTGCCCACCCCCAGCCCCTACCACTGAAAAACAATGCTGCTGAAAAATGCCTCTTTGGGAATTTAATTTGTGTGGAAAACATTTTATTTTTGTATCCAAATCTTCCAGTCTGTGTAGGGTTTTCCATTTGCTTTCAGCACAGACACTTTTTCACTGTTTCTCTCATCCAAAATTCTTAGTAAGAAACTGAATGCTTTTACCAAAAATGGGCATATTTTCCTTCTCCTTAACCCCCTTCTTCATTCACTACATCCCCAGACCCCTGAAAACAAGCTAATTTAAAGAAAGCACATTTCTCTTAAAAAAATTCCCATGGAATTGATTTTGTTGTGGTTAATGTCTGCTTTGTCTGTCTTCTGTCTGGAAAAAATTCCTTGAAACATTATCAGACAGTGCATCTCTACAGCCCAAATGAGGTTCTAAACATCTCATTTATTCATTTATATGATAATCCAGTAACCATAATTGCGGTCACTGGCTTATTTGCAATTGGTATATTGAAACAGTTGTGCACAGTCATTTGAAAACTGGATCCCTTCCCGAAGGTCTCAGCCTCAGACGCATTTCAGCAAGAATGTGCCTACTGGATGTGGTGAGACGCAGTGTGTTATTACCTATAAATGCATCTGTATTTTTTTATTAATGTATACATATTTATTTATATATATGTGCACATGGTTAGAAGTGAAAAATCACAATATCCTGTGACTGATTTTAGTACTGCTTTGAGCCAAACTTTTCCAGGGTGACCTGGAAACAATGTCCATGCAGAGCAGGAAGGAAATAGACCCAAGGCAATTTTACACGGCAGTGACTCAGTTTTGCTTTCAGGTTCTGGTGCAAAAGGAGAATATGGGGCCATGTCCATGTGTGGCAGCGTGGGAAGGTACGTGCTGGATCTTTGTGGACTGAACTGGCCAGCATCAGTCTGTTCCTGACAGTCTAATTGTGAACAAGCCCTCTCAGTCTGGTTCACACTGAAAAAGCATGAAAGAAAATAGACCTGTGGGTCTGTGTCCCGTCATAAATCCAGTTTGCAGGAGTGGGCTTCTTACTTGCACTTATTCCTGTGTGTGTAAGCTAAGGGGCGAGTAATATAAATTGAAGCCTAATTTTTTCTTTGAAGCCATTAACACCCACCCACAAGCAACAGGAAACAGACTTCAACTTTAATTAGTACCAACACATTCAAAATTCACCCTGTATTTGCCTTCAAGTGCAGCAAAGCAGCTTCAAAGCTAAAAGCTTCTTCACTTTCTAAGTAATAATGAGGTATTAATGAGGCAATTAGGGGCTTGTAAACATGGTGTCAAAGAGATATGAACTAATCATCAGCAACAGGAAAAAGACAGATCCCTCTGACTTCAGTGCTCTGCGCTCTCCCTAGGCCCCTGAGGCATTCTGTGCTTGTAAACTAATCCACAAAAATGTTCTAGATTAATTCAAAACACTATCCTCTTTTTAATTCCCTGACTGTCTTCGGGCTTGTTTCTGAATAGATGCTCTGTGTGAAGGCTTTTAAATACGCACTTTTGTTATTGCAATAAAACCCAGATTGAAGTTCTCTTGCACTAAGCTGTCAATTTCTATTTGGCTGTCTTCTTAGATACATATGAAATACTTCTAAATAATTTGTTAGAGTATTTCTTCCAGTTTATTTCCTCTTAAGCTATTTAATAAAAAAAAATAAAGCGTGTAATTTAATTAGAACTGACAAACACCACTCTTTTTTGCCCCTAAAATTTGAAACGTTTGCATTGAAAATGAAGGATTAAACACACCAGTTAAATCTTGGAGTGATGCAGAGAAGGCAGGGACAAACATTTCCCTTCACAGATTTGTTAGCTTGAATGTTGGACTGGGATTAGTGCAATCTGATTTTATGAGAGTTGCTTTTTCGATTCTCATTTCCTTGTAGCAATAGAGTTCAGATCTCATCTAGCTAATGCTGAAATCAACCTGTCACGCTGCTTTCCGTTGCTAAAGGAAAACTCACAGTGGGTTTATTGGCAGTAAGATATCTAATGTTGTTCTGCTGTCATGATAGATTTTGAGGTTATCTCTATTAGAAAACCATAGAATTGTAGAATGATTTGTGTTGGAAGGAACCTTAAAGATCATCTTGTTCCAGCCCCACTGCCATGGGCAGGGACACCTTCCACTTGACCAAGTTGCTCAAAGTGCCATCCAGCCTGGCCTTGAGCACTTCCAGGGATGGGGCATCCACAGCTTCTCTGGACAACCTGTGTCAGTGTCTCACCACCCTCACAGGGAAGAACTTTTTCCTAATTATTTCAAAGAATTTTGTATTTTCTAAGTGCAAGTAGAGGAAAACAAAAGAAAAATTAAAAAACTCCCTTACAATGTAACAGATGTCACAGATATTCACAAGACAGTGAAGCTTTAGAAAAAGCATAGACTAAAGAATTTCATAAGCTGAGAGCAAACAGATCCTCACAACATCCCTGATATGCACCCTCCAAATCTTCACCTGACAGTTGAAATTCTGACCTCTCTGCTTCCTTCAAATTATATCCACAGCTGGTATTGCTCCACAACTGGAAGTACTACTGATTTGAGAGAGGATTTTTGGATATGGCATGTTGTCTCCTGGAGATTAGTGTGAAACTCCATATCCTTTCTCTGTGTGATCTTATTACAGTCAGCTCTCTAGAGGTGAAAAGTGAGTTCACTAAACCAACTTATTGTGAAAAAATATTTTGAAACATAACACATTGTGGTTTGATCCTGCATTCTCACAGGTATATGTTGGAAATCACTTGGTTGAAGTCAGTAACATGTCTGTTAAGCTCTCAGAAGTAAAAACAGAATGGAGGCCCTAATAGTTTTTCCTACATCAGGAATTTGATCTAATCCACAGGAAAGTTGTACAAGTTCAACAGTCCAGCCCTTTGCCTAGTAGTATGCAGCTGATTATAATTCTGGAATTGTCCCTCAACAGAGCAGTCAAAAATGGTCTCCAAACTTTTCTGAGAAGAATTCCTTCAAAGATGATGGTGGTGAATCATGTCTACAAATGTCAAAGCCAGTACTGGCATCTCCAGAAATTCAGTTTTTTGTTTGACTTTTCAGCAGCATTTTGTTCTGGACATTACTCACCTCTCATAGCAGCTGGTTATTGTTGCAGTAGAGATTCATGAGTGTTCAATACTGTCACAACTGGCTCTTCTAGAGGTTAGCTTGCAGAACTTAATGGAGTGTCTCCTTCACCTAAGCCCATCTAATTTGTGGCTTTTTTTAGCAAATTTCAGTATTTATTAAAACATTTGCACATTGAAGAATCAGTCGCCCCCTGTGGTCCTGTGCAATCTGATAATGGCTCTCCCCTCAATATTGATTCTTGCAAAGCTTTAGCTTGTACTTGGATATGATCAAATCTTTTTTCTGGTTATAAGATTTTGTTACAGCATCCCTGGCCAAGTGAAGCAGCCCTCGGGTATCTCATTGTGTTTGTGGCAGGTTTTGGAGAAAACACCACACCTTCCATGCTGCATGTAAATTTTCAGACCACAAGCACACACACTCCTGGCTTTCACCCAGAGCTTTGTGCCTGGGAGCTCATAGCTACATGAAGATTTTGATATGTGGTTGTAGGGCCAGGAAGGTTGACACTTGGGTGAAGATTTCATCAGCTCTCACTAAGCAAACACACAAAGGCTAGTGTCGCAGTCTTTCCAGTATTTCTTTCCTCAAGCACAAGAGCCGTCAGTACCTGTGTTAGGAAGAGACCACAGCTACACACATCAGCTGCAAACATACCTTGGGTAGTTCCTCCCAGGCAGACCAAGTGCCTAAAACCCCTGACTCCAACTGCTAGTTGAAAAGAGTTTGGGACTGGTGACCCTAAATGCAGCTGGTCAGTAAATGACAGCTCTGGCCCAGAGAGGCAGGAATCCCTAGAATCCTGCCATGAGTGCATGGAGCTGAGGCTGAGGTGTGGAAGCGGGGGCAGCCACAGCATCCCCATTTCAATGTGTGAGACAGCAGAACTGCCTTGATAGCTCAGAGCTGTAGTGTTTGGGACATTACTTTTCCTTCACCTCTTTCCTTCCTCTCCTCCTGTGTTAATCCTACATAACTCTCTCTGCTCTTTCCATCTGGGCGGGAATCTTAAAAGACCCCTACAGTTCTGCAGGGCCTCTCCTGTTTGTGTGTAATAATACAGGATGGCTGGACCATTAACACCTTCTCTGAGCACAGCATGTTGGAGCTGCAGCATTTTCCAGCTTGGGCTCCTTTGCCAAAGGGTATTGTGTGTGCATGCTCAGCTTTTCTTTTAAAATCCCAAATAGGGTTTTCTTTTCTGTCTTCCTTCCAGGTCGTGTGTGTTTTTGCTGTTGGTATCCATGGGACTTTTCCTCTTGTGTTTCTTTTAGAGCTAACAGTCTGAGCTTGGGTTTTTTTGTTTGTTTCTTCTCTTTTTCCCCACCAAACCACAGTTTCTGGGAGGGTGGTAACTGAGGAGAGGCCAAGTGAGTATGTGGAGTTACAAGTGAACCCTTAAGTGGAGCACTTTGTCATTAGTTCAAAGACAACTGAAGTGAGATCTGAAGGGATCTGCCATCTGAGGGATGGTAGCTTGGTTTCCATCACAGAAACATGATGCAGGCAGGTTACTAGGGATTTATGACTGAGTTGGATTCCCTCAAATATAATAAAGATAGTCACCACCAAAACCTTTTTAAAACTTGAGACATTCCTAGTAGCTCTGTCATGTACATACTTTTGAGGATCTAAGAAGGACCAGCTCAAATCCCAGCTGTGCCTCCTGGATTTGCAACTCAAGGGTAAGGGAGAAGAGCTTTGTAAAGAAGATAAAGCAAGTAAAGAAAATGAGTTTTCACTCCAAGGACGTAGCTTCCTGCATCGACACAAAGGTATTGTAAGCATACAAAGCTCTGTGACCCACAGATACATGGCAAAGCATGACTTGTAAGTACATGTGAGGTTGGTCTGAAATGCAGGTAAGCAGTGAGCAAAAAGCAGTCTGAGGGAGAGAGATCTCTACAACAGCAGAGATGTCTGCTCCCTCCCTTCACATTAAATCCCTGCCAGCAAAACTGAGGGGAGGAATTTCAGATGGACTAGGATGTGTCTTGTGGTTAGTGACAACCCAGCTTTGTTTCTAAGTGGATAGGCACATCTTTCTAAGAACTGAAATTTTATTGTCTGCATGTAGCTTTCTGAGGTCAAATACTTCTCCATCCAAACTGAGAGTGATCCTTCTTAGCTGGGTGGGTACAGTTCTGTCTCCTGCCTTGAATAAGGCAGATGATACAAGTAACTGGGATAGGCCAAAAGCGTCTGTAATACAACACTAGCGAGGGAGAGCTGTTGTCATGAGTGATTTTGTCACCTGTGCTGCAGAATGCTGGAGATGATGTGACCAGATTAGGTCAGGCTGTCCACCTGAGCTTAGGCCTGCCCTAAATCACACTAATTTGCTGTGGGAGCTGTAAAGCTGGAGCAGTGTTTGGCTGTGAGGTGAGCTAAAGTAAAGTGCAGAACACCAATGGTGACTCTCCCGTGGGTGGAGAGTCTCCCAAGGATCTCCTCGTGTCAGAATGGTCACCTGAGACACAGTGAGAAATACCAGTGCCAGTTAAGAGCTTTGTTCCTTCTCTGTCCTGGGCTCTGCAGGGGCTGTGTTGACCTGCCAGAGTTTTCCATGCTGCAGTTCCCTGGCATGGGAACGTGTTAATAGTCTGTTTAGCTGGTCTTTGTAGACTGCAAGCTTTGTGAATGCATATGCTGTGGGAGATTTGTCAGAGCCTTTCCTGGAATGGGGTGCTGATTAGCCAGGGCCTCCTGAGAGCTCGTAATGGAAATCAATATAATGGTTGTAATAACTAACGATAACAAAGCCAAGAATGGCAACAAATAGCTTCAGAGCATAGTGTCCTTTGATTTTGAGACTTTCGAAGGGGAGCAGAAAGGAATTATTTGAGGACATAATAAAGGAACCCCCTCCCTTTCATAGAACTCCTCCTGGGAAAAATATTTTATTGAGAGAGGGTATGTTAGCCAAAACAAGACATAAATATTTTACTTATTAGAGCACAGGCTGTTTCTCTTCTCGTTGGCTCCTTTGCCAAGGCTAGCCTCAGACAGAAATTTGCAGTGTCCATTTCTGTACTGTGTGGAGGGGGAACAGGGGCATGGAGACCCAGGCCATGGACTGAAAGCCTGCCAAAAAAAAAAAAAAAGAAAAAAAACCTCCTTCTTAGAGAAATTTTCTTGCTCATAAAATGTGACATTTGCATGGCAGTTGCCGAGATTGTTTTTTCTTCATAAACAGGGCTTTGGATTAAAGATGTGCAAAGCCCACTGTGGATTCAATTGGGCAAAGGTATTAGATCTGAGCAGCCAACTTGACAACAAAACTAATTACCCTGTGAGGACAGAACAGATACTGCCACCCTTTCCAATACACACTGCCCTGTGTGAGTTCTCTGATGTCTAATAGGGCTTAGGCTGAGCATGATTTCTCTCCCTGGGAGAGCTAATAAGATTTCATTCCCTTCTACCTGACTATTTCCATAAGATGTGGAGAAATGTGGCATCACTGAGCTCTCCATCATCATTGCACTTCATTGTGTCAGATAATCTTCAGAAAGGAGATAGGAAGGCAATGCTCAGGCAGCTGAACTCATGTAATGAGTGAAATTATAGGTACATTTCCTTCCCATTAGAGATAGTCACTTTTAAAATCTGTCAAGAAAAAGACCTGTAAGTATCCATCTCAGAGTGTCCTTACACTGAAAGTTATGAGAACCAAGGTGTAGGGGGCAGTTGCTGAGAGAAGTGGGGCTGTATTTCTTCTGTATGCTCCCTCCTCTAGCATGGGTAAATGCCTGGTTCTGAGCTCAGATGGATCCAGGGTGACAGTTTTTATCTTCTTATACCCAGCTTTTTAAGGGTGCTGTCTGTACTGATAGTTTATGGCAGATGTCCAGGGAAAAGTATAAAGACAAGACAGATGATATCCATAGTTCCCCAAGGTGTTTTCTCTCAGCCTCTGGAAAATTGTCATTTGGAGACATTGAGCCAGAAGTATTATCTGGTGTGTTTTTGTACCTCTGCAATTGATTTTTCTTCTATGCTTTTGTCTAACTAACTTTTGAGCCCATGTAAAAGGCTGACACGTGGCAGAGAGCTCCAGAGGTTAACAACCTCCATGAGGGTGTAAAAAACTCTCTCCCCTCTTCTGCCCTGTACACACCTCCAGCTAATTCCGGCTGGCATCAAACACCTTTTGGAATCTGCAAGGTGCATCCCTCACTGCTCACAAAATTCTCCCTCAGGTTTTATAGGGCTTGAGCATATCTGTTTTCTTTTCTGCCTTCAAGCATCTTAGTGCATTCTCACACAAAATTTCCCCAGCCATTTTCTGCCATATCTCCTATTCCAATTTTACTATATCCTTGGCTGTTCAGTGAAAAAAAAAACTGGATGAAAACTGCCAGTTTCCCAGGGCCAAGCCAAGGGTTGTTTGGCTTGTAGCATCACTTAGAGAAGTTTATCGTTTGTTCCGTGCCTGAATTCTTACTGGTGAGCTGAAAGAGGGCAAGAAAAGGTGATCCAGAACCTGATATGGCTGGTTTCTGCTCTATCATGTTAACTCTCCAGCTGCACTGTCTGGAATGAAAGCAGGTTCGATTGAATTAGAAGTGGAGAAAGTCTGTCAGTGAGTTGGCAGATAAATTTTGCTTTACACCATGGAAAGAGATATGGTAGCAGAAATCCTTGCTAGTCCAGTGTGCATTCTCTCCAGCTCTCTTTGCCAAAGAGAAGATACAGCAAAAGCCAACTTTTTGCTTGTCTGGTATAGCATTGTGAATCTGCTTAGCCACGTATTCATCCCCTGGTCTGTGAATGCTTTTCAGATTGAATATCTGTTGGTGAAAATAGTTCAGAGGTGACCAGTTTCTTTTTAACCCTTGGAAACTGCTTTCAAAATCTTGTTTTGCAAATGCTGCATTTTGGAGCCCCGTTTTCCCCACCCAAGGAATTCAGTCTGGGTACAGGTTTATCTGCAAGGGGCTTGCAAAAGGTTACACTCCAAAGCTGAGCATGTGTTTTTATGAAAGGCATGAATAGCTTTGACCACACTGAGGGAAAATACACTCTGTAAAACTTCAGCCATTGCAAGACAAGCTGTGAAGCTGGAAATATGGTGCTGTCAAGAAAAAAGAGTTTCTACAGTCTTCCAAGGTGAAATCCTAGCCTTCATCTAACTATACAAAGCTGGTGGCAGATTTCCCAGATTTGAACAGGCCATGATTTCTCCTACAGTTGTCATGGACTGCAGGGGCTGAATTGGACTGGACAGAGTTAACTCTGATGTCATCCAGGCAGTGGGATTTTTCCCAGTGTTTTCTGCATGTGGGTCTAGGAACTTGGTATTGAATTAGAATCTGTCTAGGAGGAGTGCTGGTAATTGCAGAAACAAATCCCAGGGGTTGCCATTTAATCTACAAGCTCAGTTTTGTTTCAATTAGCTGTATAGTTGGCAATGAGCACGAATGGGTAACCATGAAATGAAAGCTCCTCCAGTGAACACTGTGTCCACAAACTCTCCAAATTGCTGACTCTCATTAGAAAGCAAAGGAAGGGGAGAAAATAAAACCACAAACAGTGAGATCCAATTATGGTCTTTCTTCTTTGTTCTTCCACCATCTGGAAATGGCTGGTTTATGTTCTAGAAAAGGAGCATGTTCTAGACCTGGGTGTGCAGTCCCTCTGCAGCAATGTCCTCTGCCAGGACTGAGAGAGTGCTAAGATTTCATTTACATGGGGCAAAGGAGCTCTGCCATTTCTTTGCTCAGGATTTCTGTGCCCACTCAGGCCTACAACAGATTGCACTGTTCCCATGCGTGGAATCAGCTTCAAAACAGAACTTAAGCCAGTTAATATTGTTTCCAGCTTCCTCCAAAGAGCAGAGCCTACCCTCAAGTACCTACCATTAGGTAGACTTCAGGTAAATACCACCTAAAAACTAAAAATGCTGCTTCTCTGGCAGCTTTCACTAGGCTTTGTTTAAAGAAAATGTTATATTTTCCTGACTTTTTAAATCTAACATTCCAGTGGGACTAAATATACCCCCAATTATTGTAGAAACTTTTAATTTCAAAGTTCACTCATGGAGATCTTCACCAGAACATTTCAAAGGACATCGTGCAGATGAGAGGAAAAGGAGGACACAGAAGTAAATTGTCTGAGGTGACAGAGCAAGCCAGGATCAGAGCTAGAATCAGAATTCCTGACTCCTGGAAAGTTTCTTATCCAGTGAACACAGATCTCTGTTAGTGCTGTTGAAGAGGATGATAGCATTTTCATTAGGCAATTCAAAAAGAACAGTTGTTCTTTTCGGTGCTATATGGCAAAAGGATGTATATTCAAAACAGACCCAAGACTGTTAATGCCTTGTTTCCAACCCACTGGATGCTGGAGCCTTATGAAGACACCCTTAGTAGTTTCCCTAACAGGAAAAGCAATGAAACCATCCTAATCATCAAAGATGTTGCTATTTACAGTTTCCAGAGCTATCTCCATCATATTATCTTTCCTTTTACTCCAGACAAGCAATGAAACCATCCTAATCATCAAAGATGTTGCTATTTACAGTTTCCAGAGCTATCTCCATCATATTATCTTTCCTTTTACTCCAGACAGGTCCTGGTGGAACGCATCAAAGCCTTGTGGTGTGAATTGAACCAGAAACCACCAAAGGTGCCGTTGGGTCTAAATTATTCTCTGATTTTCCAGGCTAAGGGTCATCTAATCAGCCTCTGGGAGAAATTTCCTGGGCCACAAAATACTTGTTTCAGAATACTGAATTCTGCAGGGGCAAGGTTTATCTTCAAATAGTGCAACTGCCAAAAACTTGGCTAGAAACAGTTCTCCACTATGACTTTTTGAAAGCTTTTCCCAAGATCCCTTGCAACCATGAGCACTTTTTTAAAATTCCATTTGCAAGCTGTTTACTCAGTGAAAAAGTGGTGGGTGAGCTCATGTCATTCCTGTACCAGGTTTTCAGAATAGAAAGCTGTGTATTACCTCATGTTCCCGTGGCTTTGACCAAGGCAGCAGTCCCTGACACATGTTCGTTCAGAGATCACAGGGTACAGAGTGACTAAAAAAAAGTGGTTCAGGGTAGATTTACCATGTAGTATTTCAGATGTAGCAGTAGGACTTTGGGGCCAAACAACAAGTGGCAAGAGCTGAAGGACTGGTAAAAAATAGTGCACCTTTCATGTGCCTTCACCTATTAATGCAGATAATGCTCAAAGGGAAGTAAAGAAACACAGAGAATTCCCAGAGTTTTGTTTCAATTGATTATGAGCTCTTCTGGCTTCCATGGTATCTTATCTTTACCAGGACAGTAGAGACAACCTAGTGTCTAACACTTTCTCTTTGCTGCATTCCTGAGGAGGAACTCTGTGATATCCTGCCCATTTTACAAATGAAACACCACGGGGTTGAGGGACAGCCTCAGGGTCATGCAGGGAACAAGTTTTAGAGCAGAGAACTAAACAAAGCCCTCCCAAATCCTCATGAGTGCCTTAACCACCTTTGCCTCCCTATCTAGTATGTTTTAGCACAGGGCAAATTTTAATTTGCTGCATAGATAGGCAAAAGCGCCTGAGGCACTCCATGAAATGGAGCATGGGAATCCTTTCAGAAAAATCTTTCCTTGGTGATAGTTACTTATTCAATCCTGTTGACTTCCAAAAGTCCCTTGTGTTAAGGGTGTTTCAGCATTGGCCCTTCTGCATAGGCAGTCTCACCAGTTGAGAGGACTACTGAAGGAAAAATGCTCTGGAGAGTAATTTGTGGGCCAGAGTCTGGCCCAAGAAAAGAGAAAAGGAGTGTCAGGACTTGTCAGGGAAACTCATCTGAACACCTATAGCAATTTAAGGGCAGTCCTACAGACATGCCAGCAAAGCATTTTGCTGGTTTCCATTAAATAGTTATCACAGATCCTGCTTGCAAGCAGATCCATTTCTTAATATATAAAGCAGTTTAGTCCCAACCATTATATATTAAAAAAAAAAAAAA
>VZTR01005004.1:537771-561009 GCA_013400775.1 Chaetops frenatus
ACTTACAGCTTACCAGGATGTTGAGTCATAGGATGCCATCCTTGTCCTGGGATGGGTCTAGTGGAAAACTTTCACCCATTTTGGGTGGGGAGTATTTCATTAAGGGTAGAAGGTACAGGACATTCTGATGCTGATGCTGAAGGGAGTTTGCCATCATGGTAAAACCTGTAACAACCTCAGAAACATTTTCTGGGATAGACTATGAGCATAACAGAAATGAAAGCTGTGACCTTGGCTGCCTTTGAAGCACTGGTGCTTGCCAGCAGCTACCACATAGCTCATACAATTTTGTCTGCTTTCAGCACTTCTGAGGGCTTGTGTGCTCTGGTGGGTGCAGGCTGCAATGCAGAAAGCCAGAGGTGCTGGGGGAGAGAGAGGTCCCATGTAATTTCTGTTTGCCTTGCTGGGACTCTCAGAAGCCTTTGTCCTGGAGAAAAGCTAACTGCTGCTGTGATGTGATAGAGGCAGTGTGCATAAAGGCAGTTCCTGCTCAAGAGTGAGATGAGAGACAGCAGCAGATACAGCTGATGAAATAAACTTTCTTTGTTGCCTCATCATAAGCGGCACCAGCCTCAGTCTGTCAGTCTGTTATCAAAGCTTTTACATGCATTGCAGTTTGGAAGGAAAGCAACAAGTTGCCTCCATGGCTTCTTGGGAGTGCCCTCCCTAGCATGATGGCAACACACTGAAAATCTGTGTCAATAAAAGTCCTGTGCCTCTGAATGTGATGAAGGTGCAGATGGGATGTTAAAAGTCATCAAACTGTTTAAAGTAACACAACAAAGAAGGGCACTAAGTGAACACAAAGAGAAGGGCTACATTTAAAAAGAATATGCTGAGAGAACAGTTGTGTCATTCAGACTGCTGTCCACAGGGCAAGTAGTTCTCTTTCATTCTAGCACAAGTTTGAAGGTTCAGTTTCAAGCCGTGCTTTTCCTGTACCTTTTAGTACCACAAAACTATGCATACATTGCACTCTTCACCCAAATGTCTTCCCTATAACATCCATTCCATTTAGAAAAATTGTATACAGGTTGCCATGGTAATCAGTCTCCAGATCCCATTCTGGGTCTGAAAATAAATGGGAAAAACCATGGACATGTCATAACATTTTCAGGCTCACCCAAGAGTAGAAAGAATCTCTGAGAAAGAAATCCTGAAGCAAAGGGAAAAGCAACATTTTATGACTCTTGGCAGAGAGAATTCCAGTTGTACAATAGCCTTTATCCCAGTGTGATAAAGAAGAGAACAAGAGACAAGGAAAATGGCTATTGTGTCACAAACACGTTTGCTGGAGATGTAGAAAACCTTCTGGAGCAGATGGTCTTGAAAGGTTCTCACTGCATTTTGCACAAGCCTCAAAACTCTCAGCTGCTCTGTGGCATTCACACCATCTATAGGAAATATAAAGTAAAAAACATTAAACATTTTTGTTTTTACTTATTAATACATTTTTTCATCCCACACTTAAATAAGCTTAACCAGCCATCCTGTAGTGTGTGATAAAATTCAGGCTCTGCTGTGCTATGCAGATGCAAATGTTTGCAGCCATGTTGATGGATGTCTCTCCAGATAACTTTCAAGAGCAGTGTCTAGACTTGGAGAGTGAGCACAGTGCACTTCTGACTCTGTCAGAGGAATTGCAGCATTTCGTAGAGACTCTCTTGTCTCTTCAAGGGGACAGCAGGCAGTCGGCAAATATCCTTTCTTCTTCTGTAACTTTGTACAGGGCTTTAGATCAAAGGTTATACAGGGAAAAAAAGGTTGTGTTGGAAAAAGGAGGAAAGTATCTGAAAGCTGTTGGGAACCGCCTCTTCCATTCAGTTGTCAAATTTCCAGCTCTTTGTCACACTTTGTCTTTGCACTTGTGTCTGTTCAATGAATTCTTTCTCTTTCTTTTTGCTATTTCTGTGCTGCTTCAGATGATGAGGACAAAGCTAAGCTGAATCACTGACAGCTAACAGAAGAAATTATATTTCCATCAATATGTAGAGTCCATAAAGCATAAAAATTCAATGTTTTTTGAGAAAAGTCAGGAGTTTGAAGGAATTTGCACTACAGATCCTTCCAAACCTGAGCATGTGGATCTGTATCATTTATTAGAAAAGCTTTGAAATACCGTAAAGAAATAGCTCTTACAAGAGGAAAACTTTGTCCTCCGGCAAAGAGCAAAGATAAAGCACACCACATTGGCAGTCCTCTAATGGTTTAAGATTCAATAGCTGGTAAATGTCTCAATTCTTCTGAAAAACATCACTGAACTCAGAAAGAAATAGGCCTTTTCAGGGTGCAGTTTATCCCACCCAAAATAGCTCAGGGAAGTCACTGCTATAAGTGCTCATTTCACCTTGTGGAAAAAGTGCAAATAAGCATCTTCCACTTTTGGTATTTTACTCTGCAACTGACTCTTGATGTCAACAATAAGTATTTAAATACAATACAAGTCTGAGTCAGCCTTTGAGATGAAGAGAGCAAAAGGGATGTTTTGACAACCTGACTGCTGAGCAATTACAATCTTTGTTTCAGTCCTTAAAAAAAAAAAAAAAATTGGGACATTCATCAAATGGCATTCATCACAAAGGAATGAAGTTTTATATATGTGAAGATTTGCACACCCTAATCTCAGCTAGCCACACCCTGATTCTGCAGTAGATATAGCTCCCTAGCCTTGAAATCAAAGAAATTGCTCTACTGTAGTTAGAGGCAACTGGGAAGAGTGGTTGTCCTTGGTGGTTTATGCAGCAGTCTTGAGTCCTTGTCTTTCTGTTCCCTGTGGAAATCTGGACAGTCACCAACAGCACAGAGGTGTCTGAGTGTCACCCGAGCTTTCTCACTTGTAGCAGTCTAGAAATCAACATATCTGTGCCATTTAAACCAGTCAGCATTCTTGCCCCAAAGGCTGATGAGCTGAATACTCTCACAGAGTTTCTCTCATCATAATATATTTACTAATGTATTCTCCGTGGTTGATTTGCTGTCATGCATAAACTGCACGGGGAAGAGCTATGGACAAAAGACCTGCTTTTTAAAGTCATTCCTCATAAGGGGAAGCCTGGTGATCCTTTCCAAACAGCAGCTGGGAAAGTGGGGCCAGAACATGGCTGTCACGTTCCTGCTAGCTGAGAGCAGGGCTTGTCCTCTCTGAGTCCTTAATTCCAGTCTGCCAGAGTAATACTACAGAGAAATGTCTTATTCCAGAAGCTGTTCGTGCATTTAATGAGAAGCAACCACAGTCCCAGTAGCCAGCACTGGCTTCCTTAAGGTGATACCCTGGCAGGTTTCCCACGGTAGTTCAGTAGCTTGGCAATTTCTTTTCTAAATTTACAAGCAATCTCCTGTTACATAGTGGGGCCAGCTTCTGGGATATCAAGTGGTTTTTCAGGTGTTGTATTACAGGGAGCTGGAAGCTTTTATTCACCAGGCAATGTACGTAACCAGTGTATGTTCAAATGACTGTGTCTCCAGTGTTTCTGCTCTAATTCATTGCTCAGCTTTGCAGATTCCCTTCTCTCTGTATCTACTTCTGGTAGCCACCTATTAAAAAATTAAAATTGTATGGGGAAGAATAAGGCTTAGCTCAAAGTAGTGATGTCTTGCTTAATCACAAGTCCCTTGACCACCTCAAAGAGACAGTGTTGCAGAAGGTTTTAAAGCTGGTGGCACATCCAAGCTCCAATTTATGACAAGGAAACTCAAATTGTAAAAGTAGTTCAGCAGACTGCAGATCAGTGAGTGGTCCAGGGTGATGAAGATATTCTGGCTCTAAAATGTTTGGGATTGTTCTTGTGTTGTTAGTATCTGTCTAACTGCTTAGTTGAATTAAACAAAACATCTGAAAATGATCAGTCCCCCCCCCGTAAACGTCACTGTTTCATAAAAGAAGACTCTGACTTACCAAAGATTATAATATATACACATGTGTTTTATCTCTGCAAGATGTTTTCAAGAGGTTGAATAAGCCAGTCTATGTGCTGACATGAACTGTAAGCAGAAGATCAGCTTGAAATATTAGGCCAATAATATGGATAATATACATCCAGTTGCACTGTAATCCATCTCACTAGGTTACTCGGGTCGTGGTTTTGCCAACTGAAGTTAAAGTGCAACATCTGGGATAATCCCACATTTCACATGTTCTTGCTTTGTTTTCTCAGTGCTTTGGAGTTATTTGTAACCCTAAAAGTTGACAAAGCTCCACCACCACTGTCTTTGAGAGGAAGACATGAACTGGGCTTTTTCCCAACTTGGTCATTCCAGTGCTATCTATGGGTCAAGAACAGCTGAAGAAAGCAAGCTCCCCCTCGAGCTCTGTCTCTACCCGGGTGGCAGATTCCTCTGAGAGGGTCAGTGGCTATCTCAGCGTGTGCTTTGTATTTACCAATTCATTGCTTAGAGGAAGACAATTTCTTTCAAAAGTCAGATCGTTTTAAGACCTGTCAGGGTTTCACTCCCCAGGTGCTGCTCACTGCTCCTGTTCTCCTGCTTTTGTTCTGCTACAATTGTGCAGGCTGAATTCTGTGCCCCCACACTATCCTCATTCCAGTTTATAGGAAAGATCAGATAAATCAATATAGACTGGACTTCATTCTTGGGAACTCTTGAAGATAAGCCTAATTGTGCACTGTGTTTTTTTCACATGAGTTCATGATAGCAGGCCTGTGAAATAGTTCATGACCTGGCATCCACATTTAGTGCATCTATGGTACTGAGAAAAATGAAGTGTTATACCCATGACCTCTAACATGGTAGATGAATCAGATAAAACTTGTAGTGAGCAGAAAGATCTCATTTGTCATAATTCTGGCACAGACTCCATAGCAGCAGAGAGGCTGATGGGTACAACATGAGCACATTTAAAATCTAATAAATTGTAGCAAGGAAATAGTTAGTCATGTGTAATTTCCCCCCACTTTACTGTCCGGAACAGTCTTTATTTCTTAAGCATATCTTGTTAATGTGATGTTCAGCAAAAAGTTGCAGAAGGGATTTTTAGTTTGACCGGAAAAGCAGGGAACATTGTAACATCTTTCCCTGGGTTGCCACTGCTCAAGGTTTCCAGTTACTCTTGTTTTCTAGCAAAACTCCCTACAGAACTGGACAAGGTATTTTTGACAGAACTATAGGCTATTTGCAGCCACTTAATGGTTGTTGGTTTGCAATCAACACCAAGCTGATTGAATTAAAGGTATGATTATTGCCCTAATGGATTTAATGTAAAGCTTGTGTGGACAGGTTTACATAAATAAATTTCTGGTAATGCCAATCTTAAATGGTTAGGAAAAGGTTTCAGGTCAACAAAATTAATCTTTAATTTAACCAAGTACTAATTATAGGTGGTTTTCTGCTCATTTAAAAAGTCATCTTAAGAACTTGAATAAAGCTCAATAGGTTCCTGTGTGGACAGGTTTCATTCAAGGCAGGGAGGAAGCATTAACTGCTGGATAATCCACAAAACCATTTGCTTCTGGTGTCACCACAAAGCAGAGTTTTGGAACAACCAAGACACTTTCTACCATCATCAGTGACAGAAAATAATCATTTAAATCCACTGATCCTTCTGTTAAGATTTCTGCCTTGAATGTTTTGGGACACACACAAACAGAGCAGCTCCTGGGAAAGTAATTTCACAATAACCCAACAAGCTTCTCCAGTTTCTCAGTCATGGCTTTTGCTGAATTGCTTGATCGTGGAAAGGTCAAACTGAGAGTGGGTGTCTCCTCAGCTTGGACTATATAATGTGTTCTTAGTGAGCATCTTTAGATCTTTCCCTTGCTGAGACAGTTGTATTTCAATGTTTTACATTAATAGACTGGGAAGCAAAACAGTCCTCACTCCTTCCCTGGTGCTGCTGGCAAGTCCATCTGGAACTTCATGAAAAGATACAGTACTTGAAGGAATTTCTTAGATCATTTTTAGAAATTCAAGTGAAGCTACAGATTGAATTTTACCAGGTTCATAACTCAGTGAAGTGAGGCACTGATGCAAAGTGTGTTACTGCAGGAGCAGAAGGACTTGTCCAGCATTGAGTCTTTCTTGTGAGATGCCTCATATACCACAACTAAGCCCAGACCTTGAGCAGCCACTGTTTGTCAGGCACCTGGATAATGTGGGACATGCCTGGATCGACCCAAGCATGGGAAGAGAACAGATCTGTCCAAAGACACAAACAAGGCCAGTTACAGAAAAAAAGGTTTGAACTGTAACTCAGTAAACTCCCACCTCCATAGAACAGTCCCTTGTATTGATGCTGTCATTCCCAAACATCATTAAACAGCATGAACCATTTGTGACCTGTCATAGACAGAGAGGGATAAGGAATAAACACACCAAGGACTCCTCAGTAGTAAAACTGATCTAAGATAAAAATTTGTGTTTGTATGTCTCAGCATTTGTGTCATGCATGGATCAGTTGGCAGGAGGAACCATTTTTTCCTCTGGACACTAACATTTGGGAGTCCTGTATGGGCATGAAGGAGTCATCAGTGTTCATGATGAAAGTAAAAGAAGACAATGATAGGCATTATTTGTATGGATGCAAGTAGGATGTTATGTAGCAGTTGCTAAGGAAGACCCATCTCCAATGGCAGTGGTGGATCAGGGAGAGCTCTAAGCCTGTCCATCTGTCACTCAGAATTAGTGGAAATGCAGACAGCATGGGCTGGGCAATTCTTTCCCCTCAGTCCCTTGCAGCAGAGGTCTGAGAGCAGAGGTCACTTTTTGGTTAACAGCTGTAGATGGAATTCTTTTCCCTGAATTTGTCCAGTCCCTTTCTGTACCTGTCTGTGTTTATGTCAGGTTCCTTCTTCTCCAGTCTGGGCTTCTGTCCTGTCCCCTGATGGTGAATTTTCTGGTGCTGCATCACTGTACTCTTCTGTAGGAACACAAAGTTTCATTTCCCTGAGCTGCCACAATGGCATAAACCTTGAAGGGAAAAACCCAGGATTTTTAAAAAGAGAGGAGAAATAGTAAGAAACTTGAACGAGAGAAGCAATGATATGATTTAACAACCAGCAGCTTTTCCGTATTTGGTGTCCCAAAATTTTAGGAGTAGATGAAAACCACAGCATGCAGGTGATCAAACGGAGTACTTTGCCTCCTAAATCAGTGTAGGAAAGAAGGACTAGCTGGCATTTGTCACGCCCGCCAATTTGGTTGAAGTGGAATTTGAACCACGCTGCTGGAGATATTGGACAATTTTCTTTCATCTGGTTGTGGGTCGTGTCACATGGTCACCATATGTGTTGTTCCCCAGCACGCACACACACACCTCGCACTCTGCACAGCTGTCAAAACAAACATCAGCTGCCTTTTTTAAATCCAGGAGAGTTTCAGCTCTGGAAGCAGTGGAAACCCCTTTTCTAACAGGATTTCCATTGCAGATTATCTTTAATCCAATTCATCTCTGACTGATACACTTTTTGGAAGCCTGTGACCCATCTGCAGAGTTTGCTAGGTGGAAACTTCTGTCAGCTGTGCTGAAACTGCTTTCTCTGCTGGGCTGTAATAACAAGGAAAATCCTGTAATGATCTTCCTCAACCATTGAATGGCTTTGTTGTGGTCATGAACAAATCTGAATTTACGGCAAGAGCATTAGGTTGTATACAAGGAATAGATTTTACTGGACCTATTGAAGTCATGCATATTAAATTGGGCTCTTCTCAGTTCTTCTAGAAATGAATGCCAGAAAAATACTTTTCGTTTTTGCTGTTTTTAAAGTAGTGCTTAGCCTTAGGATTGCACCAAAGACCCAGAAAACCCAAGGCAAAAAGTTCTATCACAATGTAAAGAAAGGGAGATCTTCCTAATCCAAGAGAAAGAGGACCCAGTCACAAACTGCTGTCTTATCCTAGTATCTCTAGCAAAGGGATCAGTTCCACAGTACAGCACTGAGAGAGGGCTGGAATGTAGGAGAGTGCTTTTCTGATTCAAGACACTATGGGATGTAAAGTGTGGTGGCTTTTTTTTTTTTTTNCAGGAAGAAACCTGACCCAAAGTGAAAAATACTGTGGCTAGAAGTTTCCAGTCATGTTGCAGTCAAAGCCTGGGGTGATGGATGAGGTAAGATGCCCTTGGGCAGGAACAGAAGTGATCTGTGCTGTTGAGCAGTGGCCACAGTAACTCTGCTTATAGCCCACTGGCTGAGTTCAGGGGCAGGGTTTCTTTGCTTCATTCCTCACTGGTGTTTCCAGACTGGGTATGGGATTCCTCCTACCTTCAATGGGCCTGTGAGTAAAACCACAGCAGCTGTGGGAGTGCTGGGGGAAGCAGTGCCAGTAAATGACACATTTCTCTCTGCCTGATACCCCACCTCCTGTTTTCCATCAGGGTATTCAAATAGGAAGCAGGAAAGGCAGAAGCATTTGTCCTGAGATGCCACAGTTCCTTTCAAATCTTATAAAGGCCAGAATTTTCTTTATGTTTTTTATCTCTGTTACCATTTAACACTGACTATTTCTTCTTTAGCCACATTAGCCATGCAAACTCCCTTGCTTCCAAATACTTTTATGCCATCCTTACAATATTTTAGACTTCTGGTAGTAGAGATGGCTTGTGTCTCTGACACTGTTCTTTCTCTTCATCTTCCTACAGAGGTGAATTCTCTGAGAGCAGTGAACTTCTTGTTTTGGTAGGGTTTTATTAAAATGATGTATGGGGTTTGTGTGTGCAGGAGGGTGTATATATATGTGCTGATTTATGTTTGCTTTAGAAGAGGCCCCCCAGTTCAAAACCACCCAAAACTGCTGACTTCCAAAAATCAGCATGTAATCGATGGATTTCCTCAGGGTTTGGAAGGGGTGAGGAGTGGGGGTCCTTGGCAACAGAGCCAAACTCATGCTGCTGGATTTTGTATTACTAGTTCTGTTTGTCTAAAAGGGAAGCCCACAAACCTCAGACGGGCTCTAGCACTGAGCAAACTGCTCTAGTAACCCATCCCAAGCAGAGATAACTGTGCCCAGATGAGCTGGAAAAGTGACATCTACCTTTTTACTGCTTCATTGTATCTTGACTTCAGAGATTTTCTTGCAAGCCACAATCATACTTCTGCTTACATTTTTGTTTTCCTTAGAATGAAATAAGACAGCAATGGGTAAAAACAGTGAACATTCTAAAATGAAAATGTGTTTTGAAAAAATAAAAAGTTCTTCCATAGAAAACAAATAGTGGAAAATGTAAACAGTAAGCAGAAATAATGAGAGAATAATGGCATAAGGGAATTCAGCAGTTTATTGCAGAACTGTGCTAATAACCTAAGAATTCAATTTTTAACAACCACAACATTTAGACTTCAAGAGACACTCTTGGTGTGATTATTTATCCTTCTTCATACAATCTCAGGGACTATGGGAGTGTTCCAGAGGGTAAAAGTTTCTCCTATAGAGTAAATCACAGACATGGCAGGCAATTCCATTTAAACAGGAGGAGCAGAAGCTCAGAGACATTAAAGGTGAGACATCTGAAAGTGCTCAATGTCCCCATTGAAATATTCTTTGACACTTGTCCTAATCAGTTAGGACAAATAACATACCCTTTGAAGATACCACTTAAAAAGCTTTCCAAAATCTGCCAGTAATTTGAACCTCTTCTGTCCCTATCTCAGAGTACAGAATCCATCCCTTCCCTCTCTGGCAGCATCAGCAAGGCAAGAACTACTCTCTCTGTCCCATTCCCAAGGCCATGGCCCACAGCACTGCAGTCTCTGTGCAGCTACTGCCCTATAAAAAGTCCAGTAAAGTTTTTTCAGAGCAAAGTGTAGGATCCTGAGGCCAGCAGATGTGTTACCCCTTTTGCAGCATCAGGAAGCAGGAGACTCCAGGATGGTGGCTGAGGATGATGGGCCTGGGCCTGCTGACACAGAGGCCTCCAGCTGGCAGCAGTTCAGAACCAACATATTTGGCTTTTGTGTAATTGCCCCTTCGTTCCAGGGATATCTCAAAGCTGGAATGGCATGGGAAGCCTTCTTCCCCCAGCTGCCTCCCTCCCCCAGCCCATCTGAGGAGGGCTTTGCATTCTTTGGTTGCTAAAGTGCTGTGTGGATGTGTGTGTGCAGATATTCCTGTGCTAACAGATGTGTCAGGAAAGGAACCTCCTGTTAAGTTAAAATGCAACTGGGAGAGGCTTCCCTGCAAGCTTGCATGTGTTTTCCTTAAGATAAGGCTTTAGAGGGCTAATATCATTCCCCACAAAAAGATTTTTCAGCTCCCATGACACCTGAAGCAAACAAACGTCTTGTGGCCCAGCATTGATAGATGCAATGTTAAAAGCAATTTGATATCCTTTCCAAGGCTAGAAGGAAAGAGCCTTCCTCATGTGCTGTACCAAGGGACTCATGATGAAGGAGTTTTCTTCTTCCAGCCCTGGGATTTGTTCTGCTGTCTTCCATTAATGTAAGTTTGCTGATGTAGAGGGAGTTGCACAACTGAGAACATGAAGAGAATGAAGCTTTCTGTTGTGACAAGACCTGGAGGAATAGGAGATGAAGAATCTTCCCTGAAAGAATTGAAAATTTCCTTCAGACACAGAGAAATCACTTCCATGTCAGCCTTCTGCTCCTTTTCCTCATGTTGTATGTTAGTAGTTCCCCACATCTGTTTATCTCCTGTCTTCATCTTATGCTTTCAACCACTCCAAGCTCCCAGGCTTGACTTGTTGCTCCTTTGTGGGAAGACAGCCTGAGGCACAGATTCTTCCCCATCTTCATATCACTACTGCATTTGTAGATGTGGTCTCATGCTAATTCATTTCTATAGATCTATGAAGTGAGTGGAAATGGCCCACAACTCCTAAAGCTTTACTTGTGTACTCTGCTCCCTGGACTGCTCTTGTTCCTACCACCGAAGAACTTCTGCTTCCCTGAACTTTCCAATCCCTGTGGAAGTCACTGTGGCCCTTTTCCCTTGGTTATCCAGTCTCAAAGGATCATTGAACATGATCAGTTCTCTCAGGCAACCCCCACAACCCTTTCTGCATTGCAGGATCTGGCCAAAGCACCATTCCAGGGTGAAGGAGTACCTCTGTTTAATTAAATATTTAATTAAATAATGCCATGTGACCCCATAGAAGTGAAAGGTTTGTATAAGGGCAAAAAATTTGCACAAAATTCATGGAAGAAAAACCCACCAAGTCCTTTTAAATCCATAGACACTACCACTGGCTCCAGAATCACCTGGTCTTATGGTTTCTGATATTTGGAGAAATGTTTTAGACAAACATTTGTCTAAAACACAGGACTTGTGTTTGTTTTGTTCCATGATTATCTGGTAGCTCTCTGTACATGGGTGCCCTGGGTAAAAGCACATATTGGAAGATTGGCATCAGGCCTGAGCAGCTCCAGGTGTAATACCCACTTGCAGTTCCTTCATCCCACTCATCATTGCTCTCTTTACCCCGCTGACTTTCAATCTCATCTATCTCTGTGTTACAAGAATCTCCTTTCCCTACAGCATCCTTCCAGCTTTCTGCTTCTGCTTTTCTTCTTTCCTTCCTACTCAATCTCATCTATCTCTGTGTTACAAGAATCTCCTTTCCCTACAGCATCCTTCCAGCTTTCTGCTTCTGCTTTTCTTCTTTCCTTCCCACTCAATCTCTCCCCCACATCGTGCTTAATAGTTTGGGGAAAAAACAGTTCCTTATCATGTAAATCTGCAAAACCTCTTAGGGTTCAAGACAATTTACATCACAGAGGCCGTGCACCTTAAAGCAGTCCCGACCCCTCCGGGGGGAGCTTACGGAGGAAGTTACTCATTTTGTGGTTCGGTCAGTTTGCCCAATGATTTCACATTTCAATCCACAGTTTGCTAACCTCTCCTTTGGAAACGCTGATGAAAATCTTGTGGAGTTCAGTTTGGGGTTTCTGGATTGTAGTCCCTGCAGGTGACTTTTACTTTTCGGTCTGTTTGGCAACTCCTTTTCCCCGGGGGCTGTGTTCCTGCCTCCCCAGCAGCCTGTTGTGCAACACAGGGTGCAGTGATTTACAGTCTGCCTTTGCACTGACTCACTCAGGGCTGGATTCAGGGCCGAGATGCAGGACACTCCTGTTTGCCAGGGAAGCCAATCCTTTCCTACAGTTGCAATGCCACCGAGGGAGGGCTGATAAAATCACTGCATTGTTCTTCCCTGGGATCCCTAAGGACAATGCTTTGGGGAGGAGCTCCTGAAGGTATCTTTTACCAGTGAGCAAAGCATCTAAAATAGAAGAGCCGCGGAAGCCTCTGCCTAAAGCTCAAATTGAAGCTTGCTTCCATCCTGCTTTATTTCGGAGGCAATTAAATGTTTGCTTTTGATTTCTTGCTGTTCACGCTACTGGGGGATGAGGAGAGAGAGAGGTCAGTCAGTTAAATGTACACTTGAACCGTCTTCATTCCCTTTTAGTTTCTTTATGCTTTCTTTTTGTTGCCTAATTTGTGGAACTGGATTTGTCCTATTTTTTTCTCAGGGTACAGACTGGACCTCTGAAACATTGTCAGAGTAGCTAATACCTGTTGATGTTGATTCAGACCTACAGACTTTTAAAATGTTACCAGTTCTTAAAGGATATTCAGTTATATTTCTGATAAACACAGGTAATTTCCTTTCAGATGATTTAAAAAAAAAAATCATACTAATACTGGCACCAGTAATTACATTTAGGTCAACCTTCACCTGAAATATCTTACAGCCAGATTCCAGGATACAGGTCCTGTATCCTACTCATAGTGTGCATATTAGATCTATCAGAGAGTCTACCAGGAATTCAGCTACTAAACATTTGAGAAGTTTAATATGGCATTAGGTGATCTTTTCAAGAATAGCCAATTCACAGGAAGGGTCTGGAACACTTCGTTGGGGGAAGTTGTGCTTGCTAAAAACCTCCAAGGGTTCAAAGGATGACTGGACAAGTCCATGGGGAAAAAATCTAACAAGAGCTATTAAATACAAAGCAACCAAGCCTGGTTCAGCCCTTGCAGGCTGGGGGTTTCAGAAGTCTTGCTGTTTATGTTCTTTGTTCCTATTCTTTTCCTCAAGATTGCTGTTGTTCCCATTTAGAAGTGTCACCAGCCCATTCATACAAAATCTAGGAACAATACAGAGAAAGTTTAAAGGTGAAATCAAACAGAGATAATAAATTAAACAATGGGGCAAAATATGATTTTTTTTTTTAACCTTAAGAAGAGGAATGCAGAGAGGGACACTGAAGGGGACAATTCTTATGCAGCACAAGCCACTCCCTGACATTATCCAAGGAGCTACAGCAGCAATCTAAGACTGGAGATGGGTGGGACTTGGTAGAAAACTGGTCTGACAAGGCCACTCTTCTCTGTCCATCCTGCTGAGCTCACTGTCACGAATCTTTCATGAGATTCCAGACTTCAAACCCATTTTACTGGAGGGGAAATGTGGATGCAGGACACTGTGATTGAACAACCTATTTCAACCTCATGACTCATAGATTGGTTTTTTGCTTTGTTTTTTTTTTTTCCTTCTGCTTTTCCTAGAAGATGAGCTTTTGTCTGATACCTGTTCAAAAGTGATTTAACTTTAGTTTTATTAAGACTGACCTCATCCTATACTTGTCCAGCACTGGTTGCTGAATTAAAGACCCTTTATTCTGAACATATTCATATGTGATATGCATTACAGACATCTAGCCTAGAGGAGGAACCTCATTATTGGCAGGAAAAGTCTATGGGCTTTGAGGGAGCCATTTTCAGAAGAAATGTTTACCTAAAACTTATTATCTGCTTAATGTCTTTTTTTGTCCATCTGCCTGTGTCCTGGGTTTGAAAAGACAGCCCTGAATGTAGGTCTTTATGTGGCCCTTTTGATGTGTGCTGCTGACCTGTGAGCCTCACCTCTTGCAATGAAGGGGTCCCTGCACCTGCACTCTGGCAGACCTGTTCTGTAGGTGAGGAAAGGCAAAGGAAGGGCACCAGAGCTTGCAAATGCAGCTGGTTCATTCCAGCACTGGTTCAGTGGGGCAGCTTTGCAGGCCCAGCTGGAGAGTCCCACACTCTACTGCAGGGCTGGGAGAAGGATGAGCGTTGTTCCTTGCACTCAGTCGGGCCAGCACTGGAGAGGAGCTGTGTGAGAGGTGCTGGGGGATGCAGCTGGGCCCCGCTGGCCTGAAGGCAGTGCCTGTGGCTCTGGTGGGAACAAAAGGATGTGCTGAGCATGGGTCAATCAGGAGAGCGAGGCTGCCTTCCCTTTTCACCCATGGTTGAGAGTCTGTAGCTGAGAAAACATGAACACTCCTGATTGAGGCCAAAGCAAAACAAGTGGAAACAGGGAAAGCAATGGAAGGCGAATGAATCATCTCTTTTGAGGATGTCATCGTGTGCTGGTTCCCAACATGGAGTGCTAGCAGCAAGTTAAATTGGACAAGTCTCCCAAATCATAAATCTAAGTTTTGAATGCCTGTAAAGTGTTTCTGGCTGTGCAGAGAACATGTTGCTGGTGAGGATGAGGTCCACATCTGAGTGCTCTCTTCATATCTGGGCACTGTGGTGCAGGTCATAGGAGGCTGTAGTGCCTGTCCACTACTGCTTTAAAATTAGGATTCCTGTGTTGTTTCCCAATGTCCTCAGCTAACCCTGAGAATAAAAGGTAGAACTATTGCAGGACACAGGTAGGAACAGCCTAAATGGAAAAGAAGTCGAAGAAGCCAAATTAGAAATAGAGCATTTTAGAATTTCAGCCAAGTTCCAGAGAAATCCCTGGCAAAAGGTTTGGTGTTGGCTCCCTTAGAAAGTCTGAATATCTTGAAGTTGAAAAGTCCGAAAAAGTAATCCAGAATATCTTGGTGCAGAGCAAGGTGACAAAATGAAGGATGCATCACTCTCTAATTACCTCATCAAAATGCTTTTAAACAACTGTGGCCTTAGCTGCACTTCCAAAGCCAAAGGAGGGATTAGGACCTCTGTCTGCTTGGAGTTTGTGCAACAGGAAGAGTCTCTGCCCTGCAGACCCTCTATATAGGATCTGGACTTTTATATGAGGGCTGAGGAAACATCAGCCTGATACCAGGCAAGATTCTCCCAACCAGTGGAAGCAAAACCAAACCCTCTCCTAGGGGAAGCTGAGTTATGGAACAGGTCCCAGGGACCTGTAAGAAAGTACTGAAATTGAATCCTTCAGACTTTTGCTCATCGGCCTTAGAAAAACACTTTTGTTAGAAGGCTCCGCATTTAATTGCTGGGGAAACTTGATCAGAGCAGAAAGGAGATTCCCAGCCCCTGGCTAAACTCTTGGCTTTGCTCAGTGCTTTCTATCAGTGGTGTGGCTTCTCAGAAAGTTCCTTTCAGGTGCAACTTTCCTGAAAGATTAAATGCCTCTGTGCAGATTACAGTGCTGGGGATTAATTGCCCCCCTGAGGCAGAACAACTGATCTCTTAGGCCATGTGCACAGGATGCAAACCATGTATGAAGCAGGAAGCAGAGAGGGTTTGTTACACAAAACAATTGGGAAACATATTATTTAAGGATAATCTAATCTCTTAAGGAAGAGAAATAGGGAAGGAGTGCAGAGCAAAGTCTGTCCTAGACAATACAAAATAACTGGTCTTAGGAAGACACCCTAATTCCAGTTGCTGCAGGAATTTGGCCTTAATCCAGTTCCACTAAAGTTGATGGTGAACTTGAGAATGTTGCATCCTCCATGCTGCAAGAAGTGAAGAGCCATTTGAAAGATGGGAGACAAGTGGGAGTAAAGATTGGTGAAAATAAGAGAGCAGCCTGAACTAAGAAAGCTTTCAAGCTTGAGGAGACTTTAAGGGTCTGGAATTGAGGATACCAGTTTGGACAGTTACCAAGAGACAGTAACTACCTCAATATTTTGATCATAATCTTGCTTCTGAGTCTGGTGTGCCTGTCCTCCCTTTGCCAAACTTATTTAGGTTTACTGAGAGCAGCTTCCTAGATCCCAGCTCTCAGCTGGCCACATCCCTGTTTGTGCAAGCCCTCATGCAGCTCTGTGTAGTATTTCAGCCTTGGTAGGTGCTTCAGGTGCCCTGTCCCATAGGGTGCATCAGGTTGTTGCTGGGGTGGAACCGCCTGAGCCCTTTTACCCCACCAGATGTGGAGGTGAACCCAGGAAAGGCTCTGCCTGTAGGACAGAAATCCGTGGGCAGGAACATGGGAGCAGATGTGTTAGATGATATCGAGAGTTCACACACAGATTAAATAAACCATTGTGATAATACAGCAGGACTTGCTGTTCTGACAGACAGCACACTGCTCACATGACACTGAGTCACTTTGGCGCTTGTTTTCTTCCTGTTCATTTACCTCTCATTGAGTGCTGCCGGTGGGTAAATAGTGAAATGGGATTCCAGGGTGTGATCTTTACAAAGGCCATTGAAACACTTCCTCCGGAGAGCCCTGATTGGAGACAACTGGGGCTAGAGGGGGAAGAAGTGTCCTGTTTGAACTTTTTGGTGAAAAATGCCCATTCAGTGACACCAAACTGTAGATTAATTTCATTTTCTGTTGTAGAAGGGGGGGAAAAAAAGAGAAGTCAAAACAGTTCTTTTTGTTTCCAAATTCAGTGCTTGTGTTTTCCCATGTGAGGAGACTTTTCATGTCAAAGATTATTTTTTATTTCTTGTTTGAAATCTTGAAATGGAAAAGAAAATATTTTAGCTGGTTTTTTTCCCCGTTTCATTAGATGATTTAGAAAGAAATTTCAGATCCAGCCAACAGTTTATTTCAATATTTAATTTGGAAGAGGCAGGAAACTGAAATACCCACCTTTCCAAGAGTTCAGATTTGAATGCAAATATTCTATTTCCATGGAGCTCCCACTCCTCATCCCAGGAGCCCAGAATGCTCTGCACAGTTATTGGGGAGGACAGGATAAGCACCTGGCCAGTGCACTGAAAAATGAGTGTCTGGTGCCCTCTACGGGTCCATCAGACCGGTGGGCCTGAGTCTGACCCCCCCAGTTCCAGTTTTTATGCCTGAAAATCAGATTTGGGAGATTGTGAATTAAACAGATTACCCCTCAGACCAAGAAAAATCGATGAATGACTTGTAAATTCTTCTTGAAAAAGAAATTTGAAACTGAGTTTTAAAAATGTGTCTTTTTTCCCAGAATGCAGGATCATTATTTTTTTGGAAGACAAGAGCTAAAAAAAAAAAAATAAAAATAAATCATTGTCTCTTAATGAGGTTTAATATATCATGAATACAATGAGACAGGTCTCTCACAGGGAAACAAGGCAGTAGGGTCTTTCTCAGGATATTCCTCTTAAGCTAGACCTTTACAGAAGCTGCAAAGTCCCTTTATCTGCATGCCTGAGCTGGCTTAATTTCCTCAGTTTGGGAAGAGCCAGTGACAAAGCCGACCTGAGCAGGCTGTGCCCAGGGGCAGCGTTTCATATTTAGCAGCTGGAGTCAGTGTGTCTCTGCTGGCTGCAGTGCTGGGAGCCCTCGAGAACTGCTTCAGCCTGACAGGGTAGGAACAGCAGTGAAATACTCGAGGTGGAGCAAGCTGAGAGATACCAAGGGACTCCTGAGGGTTTTTTTGCAAATCAATTTACAAAGGTGCCAGAAATAACATGGAGTGCTGGCTGGGATGAGAGCAATTTTTGGGGCTGAGACTTCCTGTGCAGTGCTGATAAAATAAACTCTACTTACCTTTCCCTGCTTCCATACACTGATGTGGCTTGTTACAAAGTTCATCTCCCCCAGCCCTTCTTTCTCATTTATTTCCTCCAGTGAATATGGAGCTGTCATGGGAAATTTAATGGGCAGACTGGAAAACTGATGGTCTCTATGCTCAGACCTGGCAAAGCCTGAATTATGAGCAAGTATAAAATCTTCTCTGTTCAGATTTTGCATTGTAGGACTAAGACCTGTGAATCTCACTGGTTCCCAGCCTTGTTCAGGGTCTGTGGGACAATCAGGCTGTTCCAAAACATGGATTGTGTAAAGATAATGAATAGGAAGCCAAGGGCAGAGCATGGACCTGTGCTCGGGCAGGAGAAGGGACAAGACAGCAATGGTGGTGGGCCCAGTGTCCCTTGCACCTAGAGGGTCCCCTGACTTGGTTCTTGGTAGCTGCTGTTTCCTGAGTGAGTTGTAGCAAACCTTTTACAGCAAAGTGGCCCAAATCCCCAAACTCTTGATGGCATCTAAGCTCTGTCAGCATGTGGGAACCCCGTTGAATTTCTGTGGCTGCAGCTCATCTTCATGTTGCAGCAGCAACTTCCCATCATCCCATGCTTTGCCAGCACCAGTCCTGAATGGAAGAGATTGTATATTCACCTAAAATTGAATTTTTTTAATTTGACAGAAAGAAAAAGAGGTGCGTATAGAGTCAAACTTACAGGGCCTGATTGATTTGAAAAGAGAGGAAAGGGAAAAAAGTCTTAGGTGCGGTTTACCTTGTAAAGTACATGTTTCCCTGCTGGTAAGGTATGTATATGAGTTTCCTTCCAATTCAAAGCAAGCTCTGTTCATCTCTTAAGCTCCTGTGTTGCCAGGATGGGCACTTTAGGAGGGAGCAATCCATTCTGTTAGAGCAGGGAAGAGCGAGGTTGCAACGTGCAGCTGACCAGAGACATTCCCCTGCTGCAGGTTACTGGGTCAGATGCTGTGGCTCAGGGCTGGGCTTCTTCAGCAATTCACAGACCTCAGTGCCTGGAATGGTTTGCAAATGATTTAATCAGATCCCTCATGTGCCACTGACTGATGGGTCCCACCTTCTGCTGACCCGAATCATAGGAGAATTCACCACTTCCCGTGGTAGTTTGTCCTAAAATTAATCATCTTCTCCGTTCAAAATGTGTCTTTTATTTCTCAGTTTCTGGCTTTGCCTTTTAGACACAGACTGTAACTATGCCTTTGTCTGCTGCCTGAAAGGGTCTATTCACCTGAGGTGTTTTCACTGGATGAAGATATTTTTATTTCTTCTAATTGACTCATCTCAATACATTTTGATAACCAACCAGGCTGTAAATTAATTGTTAAGAAGGGTTTTTTCTATCCCTTTACTTCTGGTGTTGTGTTTTACCCTCCCAAAAAAACCCCTCCACCTTTGATATGCATTTTAAATATTCACACAAGAATTGGTCTTGATATTGTACCAAGACCACACAAAGAGAGAGAACCACCTGCCTTCATGGCTGTCTATTCCTCTGTTGATCTAGTCAGGTAAAAGTAATAGATTTAGTTTCTTTTTGTTTTGTCAATGCATCCTCTCTAGACTCCTCAACAGATCTCAAATAACTAAGGTTTGCCTAAAACATGCCTTTATTGATGTGTTGTAATGGCAGTTTGTATGTGGAATGTTGCATTGTGTACAGCCAAATACAAACCCAGAGTTTGCACATTGCACTTGCAAACCTTCTCTCCAACTGATTGCACATTTTCTTATCAAACTCTCTTTTCCATAAAACATTCTTGATTTATATTAGTTTTATATTCATACTTCCATTCTTTCTTTGCCTTTCAGCTGAATCATCTATCAACTTCTCCATTCTTTTTCCTTGTGCTGATTTCAGGCTCCCTGGCTGAAAATTGGCAGGATAAGCCACTTTTTCTTTCAGAAACTCCCCCTGTGTTTACCATGTGTCAGTCCTCTTGAATTTCTTAGCTTTTTAGGACATGCTAATCATGTACTGACATTTGGCTAAGTCTTTGGGAGTTTACACGTGCACATAGACCAGACAGGAGGTGAATCCTCCTCTGTATTGCTCCTTCTGTAGTGTTCCAAAGCCAGAGCTAAAGTACTAGCTGAATGTTTTTTCTTTTCTCAGTTGTCTCTTATCAGCAATTTTACACTCTGCAGTCAGGTAAGAGACAATTGTTAGAAAGTCTGTTATCACATTCTTGCTTAAGCATTTGCTTTGGCTTCCAATCTGCCAGCAGTAACTTTCCTGATATCTTTTGCCTTCTTTATCAGTTACCTGCAGTTCGCAGCTTCTAACTGATATTTAATGCTGATATTCTTTCTTCTAAAAATGGCTTCATGTAGCTATTTCTATTACTGCTGGGTTTTTGTCTGAATTTGGCTTTTAGCCAAAAGTGGCCTTGTTCCTTGATTGGGAAATTAGGGGTTTATTAAAATATAAATAAATAGAGAGGAGGAGATGGTTAATGATGCAAAAATTGGCTGAAATAGTGATCCCCTTAAAAAAGAAATCTTTTGCCAAGAAAAATATGTGGAGTTAGGTCAGAAAGACCCAGTCTCAATAACTGTGTTGGGAGAATGTGAACATGCAGAGATAAGAAGTTACTGCACATCCAAGGTTGTTTAGGGAATAGCTTAATAAATATAAGCCTTTGATGGGAGGCAGTGAAACAGCAGAGCAAAGCAGCACAGTCCATCTTCAAGTTCAACAAAAGAATTGCAAATGTTGCAGTTGCAACAACTGATCTGTTCTGGGCCTGCCGTACCTGAAGTGGATCTTCTTGTCAGATTTTTACTTTTATTTTAATAATGCAAATCAGCAGTACAGGTTTATAAAAAGTTCATCTTGTCTGGAAACCTGTGCTTTTTTTATCAGACTACTTGGATTTTAGGGAAGTGCACTATCACAGTGTCTTGCAATGAAAACTACTTAGGTAATCAATGCAAAGTTGTCTTGGAGAGAGGTACTGCTGCTAGGCTGAAAATGCTGTCTATGGGAGTAATGAAAACAGAGAGCTTTAAGATGCAGGCAGGGTTTTTTTGTGGGTCACTGAAGAGATCAGTATAGATCCAGGTTTTCAACTTGCAGAGCTTATTTTAAAAGAAACAAAAAAATCTTCAAGATTGTTATGTGTTCTTGGTCATTAATTCTGCTGCAGTCTTCAACTGGGAGATGGGATCATGGCTGGTAAAGACAGACGTGTTACTAAAAAATAAAATAACACAGGAAGGAGAGAAGCAGACAAGCAAGGAAGCAAGCTGTGGATAAAATAAATCTGAAACCAATCTATTTAGTAGGAAAGGAAGGGAAAACAAACTTATGCAGAAGCAAGACTGGTGGAAACATTGGGGTGTTTCTAGAGGGATCATTCTGGCCCAGAAAATGATCCAATGAGGTGCAAAGAAAACCCCCATAACTAAAGTTTTGAGGCTGCAAAAGGCATCATCTTATGGAGTAAGGAAGAGATCAGCTCCTCTGATCTTGAAGGTTATTTCCAAGCTTGACAATTCTGTAAATCTATGAGGCTGAACATTGAATTACTGATATTGGCAAATAGGAGACAATTCAGAGAAGAGTAAAGGAAAAAATATTAAAGGAGCACATTTGTCATTTTATGTGACTGATAGCCCATGCTGAATTCAGCAGTGTTACTGTGTGTTCACACCATGAGTGACTGAGACCACAGCCTGGGACTCTCCTCTCCTCACGAGTCTTTAGTTCCATGCACAGAAGACATTCCTAGGCCCATTTGGCTGTTCCTCTCTGTCCTGGGCCAGTGAACCTCCAGTCCACAGCATTACAGAAATACAGGCAACAAATGCTATTCTATGGGAAAGTTTCCTGATAGCATGATGTATTCAGGGGATGGATGTTCCCAGAAATGAA
Organism: Chaetops frenatus; assembly: GCA_013400775.1. NCBI lineage: Eukaryota > Metazoa > Chordata > Aves > Passeriformes > Picathartidae > Chaetops > Chaetops frenatus. The sequence continues at coordinate 559,267 of VZTR01005004.1, forward strand.
GGGGTAAGGAGTAAATGTCATCACTACAATGGCATGATAAGGATTCTGAGTTACCAGGATAGATTAGTGTATCTGTTCCCTGTATTTCAGTGAGCTGTGCCTTGGCACTGCTCGATCTGCCAGTCCCTAGAGAGGCTGGTGGTTTGTACTCCCTGACTGCTGTGCAAGGGCTGGAGAGTCAAAATGGAGTGGCCTTACAGGCAGGAAACAAGACTGAGTTTTATAATCCCCCAAGACAGCAAGTCCTTATTTCTGACCTACACCTGCTTTCCTGACTTTATTACATCTGATTGCCTGTTCATACTGCACTGTATCGTGGGACAGCTCGGGATGTTCTTCTGTCCCAGCCAAAGTTGTCAGCACTGTGCCTCAGAGCTGATGTCTGCATTAAACAGGCATTTATAGAATTTCTGCAGAGTCTTTCAACTCTACTGTCTCAGAGTGGGCCATCAAAAATGGCTTTGAATTTGCTGTTAGCTGACACATGCCCAGATTTTCTGAAGAGCAGAGGAGGATTTAGCAACACTCTGAGATCTCAGTTGTGGAGATCTCCTCATGCCCTTCTGTGCCAGCCAATACTCAGAGGCACTGCAGGAAGGATTGACCAGACCACTTGCCACGACAGCTATCAATTGTCCTTTTTTTTTCAGGCAGACAAAAGAGCAGTGACAACTGTATTGAAGGCATTTGCCTTTGTTTGCAGTCGGATGTTGCCTTCATTCCAGACACACTGAATTCATCTCCCCAGGGCTGCCCTGGCTGGTGCTCAGCACTCATGCCTTTGCAAGGCAGCACATTGCCAGGGTAGCAGTTTCTTTACCCATGTCAGTACAACACTGTCAGCTGCCTTTATACGCTTGCCACCAAGGTCTTTCTTCCCCTGCTGCTGGCATTCAGCCTACTAAAGCAGCTAGTAGTGATCAGAACATTTCTGAGTGTGTGTACAACCAACAAATGATTGCTGGAAGACTAAAGATTGCAGGCCAGCAGCTCTGCCATTTTTCCTCCCATGAGAATGGCTGCAATGGACCAGACCACAGTTCCATCAATCCTAGGATTCTGTTTCCAGTCATGGCTCTGAGAAGGGAACTAGTAAAGGATATGAGAAAAGGTTAAGTGCGTAATACAGCTCTCCCTAATGCATTCCTGACCTCCAACTGTTATCATTTAGAGCTTGCTAAGGCAGGCACAGGCTGGTGGCAACCTCTGTGGATTTCTCTTCTATGAAGCTGTTCACCCTCCCCTTGAGTCTCTGTAAAGCCTCGGTGTCTGCAGTGCCCTGTAGTTCATCTATCTTCTATATGCAGAGACACCTTTTCTGACATTTTTCTCTTTGCTTCTAAAAATGACATTTACTGTCCTTTGGTGTTTGTAGTGTTGTACTCCACTGGGTGACAAGTCAGAGTGACACACCAGTGATGTGCACCTGCACAGAAATCTACTCTGGGGTACCAGTGTTTACCCACCCCAACTCACTCACCCAGAAGAAAAGACTACTGGCTTTAATTTGCTAAGTGATATTTGCTGCCTATAATAGACCTGCAAGACACTTTTGTTCCACTGTCCTAGTGACCACAGTCACTCTCCAGCTTCAGATATGCCTCAGATATTCCCTCTTTGCTGGTTCTCTCTGCAGTATGCATCATTCTGAAAGGAAATAAATCAGAAGGGCTCCCCAGGGTTGTGCTGGAATGCCAGAAAGAGAACTGCACAAGGCATTGTCTTTTTTTTTTTTTTTTTTTT